>JAQZBX010072223.1:0-15107 GCA_029593785.1 Cabassous unicinctus | reverse complement strand
GGGGGGTGGGGGGGGTGTGGATGTGGCTCAAATGGTTGGGCATTCGTCTGCCATATGGAGGGACCTGGGTTCAATCCCCGGGACCTCCCAGTAAAATAAAAACATATATACAGAAGGCGCATGGGCTGCCAGGCTCTGTGTGCCGGTGAGCCGCCAGGCCCCGGGAGCCAGGCAGCAAGATGATGACGTAACAGGAGAGAGACGCAGGGGAGAGTTAAGACGAGATGCTCTGAAAACCAGGAACCGAGGTGGCGCTGGTGGCAGAACACCTCTCTCTCTCCTACATCGGAGGTCTCCAGGATCGAATCCTGGTGAAGACTGAAGGAGGAGGATGAGAAGAGATGGCAGGAAACAGACACAGAGAATTGCCCAGCAAATGGACACAAAACAGCAAATACGGGGAACGGGGGGTTTAAAATGGATAAAGTAAATAAATAAATCTTTAAAAATAAATATATAAATAATAAATAAATAAGCAGCAGGCACCCTTATGGGGTTTCTGGTGTTAACTGAAGGGCCTCAAGGATCTTAAGAGATCATGCCATGACAGCTATTTCATAAACACAACATGAAAATCACAGACTCCCTTTAAGACAGTCAGGCTGGCTTGAATTTGAAAAGCTTAAAAATCTCTGAGAGATGGGCAAGTAAAGCATGCTGGGGTTTCTATGCTGTGTTTTCTTAAGGAGACAATTCCTTCATTTACATGTCTTAGTAACTCTGGGATCAAAGTGAGAAAAACCCAGGGAGGTCAGGGTAGGTTAAAGCTTCAAAGTGGTCCCCTCCCTCCAGAGCTTGGGTGGAAAGGGCACTGGACCTGACGTCCTTAACCGGGGATTGAAATCCTGGTCTGCTGCTTGCTAACTGCATGAGCTTGGGCAAGTCGCTTTACCGGACTTCCATCCAGGGCAGACTTAGATAACAAAGTCGCTGATGCAGTTGGGTTATGAGGGTCAGCTGGGATTACACAAAGAAAGGAAAGGGGCCTGGCAGGTACCAGGTTCTCAGGAATGTGAGCTGATGCTGAGAGTTCTGGGGGATTGCAGGCTGGGTTTAGTTAAGGGCAAGAATCCCTAAAGCCTTCTGCCCTGGAGTCGTTTATTTAATATTTATTCAGCAAAACTGGTGCTGTACTAGCCCTAGTAACCAGTGCTCAAGCAGCCCAGCCACGGGGAGAGCACAGGCTAGTGGGGTAGGCAGACAATAAACAAACACAAATGTGCCTTCCCGCCGCCAGGGCGGGCAAGGGGCTAGCGCGGCGCGGCTGGTTGCCATATCGCGCGCCGCTGGGGCCTCTCCCGGTCCCACCCAGAACCGCCCGGCATCCGCAGCCATATGGAATGCATTGAGCGGCGCTTGCATTCCAAACACGAGGTTCTGTTCTCCCAGGCGCCTTTTCCTGGAACGCGCCGGGCTCTCTCTTGGCAGCCCCGGCCTCAGCGCCCGATAAGAGGGCCTTCGCCCCTGCCTTCGCCAGCACAGCCAAGGCGAGCGTGGGGAGGCAGCGCTGTCGCCGAGCGCGCTTACCCGGGCGCGGGCGGACACTGGCCCTCCGCAGCGTCTGCTCCAAAGAACCTCCAGGGGCGGCAGGAGTCACGAGGGTCCTGTTGATGTACTGTAGGAAAAAAGAAAAAAGAAAGAAAGAAACATTTATGCCTCCAGCAGAATAAAATAAAAATCCTAAAGTTGGCACTCAGGGGCCCACCTACTTTTCAGATCAAGATTCCTTCCCCTTTGACTTATTTCTCCTCCTGGATGGAGTGCTTGTCTTGGGGTCTTATCTGATGCAGTGGCTATCACAGAACAGTATCAGGATATAGCTGACCCTCTAAAATTGGTCTGATCACCTGCAAAAAAATAAAATAAGTTGGTTTGATGCACAAGTGGGTGCGGGGATGGCTCAGCAGCAACCACACACCGGCATCTTTCCCACCTGAATCTCTGCTGCCTTGCAGAAGCCCATTGCCACAATCAGCATCACCCCTGTCTGTAGATGAGGTGACCTAGGCTCTAGACTGGAATCCAGGCTTTTCACTGCTCCAGTGGTCTGCAGACCAGCTGTGCATCCAAAGCACCCAGAGGGCTTGCTAAAACACAGCCTGTCCCAGATCTTCTGATTCTGTACGTCTGGGTTGGGGCCTGAGGATTTGCATTAGTCATATGTTCCCAGTGGATGCTGATCCTCCAACCGACCACACTTTGAGAACCTCTGCACTACATGGTGGTGCTGCCACTGAATCAACTTGGGCATTTAGCAGGACAAATTTACCATAGGCCACTTCTCATCACAAGTGTCTAGGATGAACTGCTTTCCCTTTTAAGATATTAGAGGGTTACATTCCTGACCATGAACCTGAGGCCCCAACCTCAGAGCACTTACCCCCAGCCACTCCATTTAATCATCTTATGAATACTCTTTCTGGACACCATATGGTGCAAACTTCCCAAAGTGTGAGTCCATCAAGCAAGAAGGTCAAGTAACCATTCAAGATGTTTCCTCACTTAAGTCATCACCAAGAGAGGGTTCAATCAGGGCCATAGAAGGGACTGAGAAGCTTGGTGAAAACTGCCAGAGGCTCCCAGAAAAGTGACGCACAAGCCTGGAGAGTTGGGTGACTGGAGGTGGCAGGACAGGCAGGGTCTTTGGCACCTGAGCAGGCTGGGAAGACAGCAACGGGGCAGCTGCAGACTCCAAGGGGGAGCTACCTGCCAGCTACCTGTAATAACCAGGGTGTGCCCTGGGCATGGTGAGCAGAGCCCTGTGACAAGGAGCTGAGGGGACGAGGGCTTCCCAGAATGCCTTTCAGTTCTGCTCATCCAGTGGATACATGCAACTTTTCAGACTCGAGCCCACTTGAGTGGAGTGTGTCCTCACTCATGCTATATACCTTACTTAGTGGGTTATTGGATAATGACATTACTATACAAGAAGGTATTGTTTATTACAAATAATAACAGCTGCTGCTTATTAAGTACCTATTATAGACCTAATCTCATTCAACCTTCCCAGCAATTCTGATACAGTGGGTGCTGAGATTATCCCCATTTTACAAATGAGGATGCTGAGGCTCAAAGAGGTTGAATAAGTTGGCTAAGGTCATAGTCCTAGGAAATGATAAGGTTATTGCATCCCAGTCTCTAAATTGTTGCTTGCCACCACATCATCCTGTCCCTCACTTCCTGAACAAACATCTGCTCTGGGCAAGGCCCTGGGGGGGATGGCGAGATGAATCATTCAAGAAGTCACTTACTCAACAAACTTTTGTTTTGAGCACTTACTATTTTTATGGGCTTATTTATTTATAGAATATCTTATTTCAGAAAACACTTAATGTAATTTCTTTACTTGATCTACAGAATAGACACTTAAAAGTGGCAAATGGAAGACAGAAGTTGGGAAGGTCAGAAGAACCCAGGAATGGACAGGCACACAAAGTATGGATCTTGAGGTCCCGCATCTTACAGGGATGGGTCACAAATTGTCCTCTGCGTTTTCTAACAGCCACAATTGGATCCCACACGGCTCACAGTGTCCAAAAGACACAAACAAGCGAGCTGTTGAGGTAAACCATAATTCTCGTAGGCCCTGAGAGCGGCAAGGCTTTCCTCTAGTGAGTCTGCATGAAGAGAGCACTGTGAAGGAAAGGAGCAATGTCCCCAACAGCGTGCTTATTGCACAAACAGCACAAGTCTCCGGGGCTGTTTCCTGTGCCCCCCTCCATGCTGGCCCAAGTCCCAAAGTGGAAAAGCAGCTCGGAGGAGAGCCAAGACAATGCAAGGCAAGCATGCCACACTCTAGCGTAATCCACCCACAGGGTTTACAGCAAATATCGCAAACCGGCAGGCCTCTAGCTAAATGTAGTTTGCAGGTGTGCTTTGTTTGTCCTGAACAGTGTATTTAAATTGCCTGAATTAGATGTCAACTTTAAACAGTTAAGAAAGTTCAGATAAAAATCCAGATTTGGGGGGCTTAAAAAGTGGGATTTGACAACACAGTGTTGATCCACATTCCCAAAGGACAAGAATTGGCTGGAGCTGAGTAGTTTTCCAACTCTTCCATGGTTCCCTGAAGGTCCTTCTTTGCTTCCCTCCCTGGCCCCTGCAAGTTATCAGGAGTTTGCAGCCCTGTTTGAGGATATCTTGAGTTGTGGCACTTTAGTGTGCATCAGAATCACCCAGTAACTTGTTTACAGCGCAGGGTCCCAGGTCATGCATTTCGCTGTTTCCAAAGCTAAGGAACATATGGATTTGGGGTGGGGCTCCAGCAGAGGCATCCTTCTAACATCCCTTGAACACATGATTGTGATGCAGGTGGTCTCTCAGCACCACTGATCCAAATCAACGGATGAATGGTCTTTCTCACAACAAAATTTTTGTCACTATAGTGGGAGTGTGAGTTCAAGGTTATTGTCCCTGACAGATGCCCCTAGTAGAGCTCTTCTAGGTTGCTGGGTAAGTCCTGAGTCACATGCTTTAACTTACAGTGATTCTCAGCCTCACCTGCATGTTAGAATCACCTGGGAGCTTTCCACTCCTCCCCATGCCCAGGCCACATCCCAGACCAATTAGATCAGAACCTCCAAGAATGGGAGCACAGGCATCAGCATTTTTAAAGTTCCCCAGGTGACTCCTGTGTACTATCAAGTGTGAGAAGCAGAGCTTAACATGAGCCCCTTCTCTGGCCAGGTCTCATGTTGACTGTACAGATACAAAGATGAATAAAACTCCCAGGGGAGGGGAGAGGGTGGAAGCAGGTGTACCAACGGGCCGTTACAGTAAGTGTGATGAATAAAAGCATGAGGTATTCTGGGGCCCCAAGCAGGGGCACCTAACTCAGTCTGGGAGACTCAAGAAACTCTCCCCATTCCCCCAGGAAAGGCTTGGGCTGAGTTTGGGGAATAAATATCATCCATTCAGTTAAAGAAGAGGGACATCTCAGCCAAGGCAAGGATACCCTCCAAGGCTCTGAGGCCTGAAAGTCACAGGGCTTTGGGAGCTGAAAGGTGTCTGGCACAGCTGGATTAAGGGTGGGGGTGGAGAATATGAGAAGGAAGGGAGCAAATCACAAAGGGTCTTTCATGCCAAGCTAAGGAGGCTGAACTTGACCCTGAAGCTAGCAGTAGCCTCTACTTTTAAGTTGAGCAGTCATATGAATGGACAAACACATGATGAGCTGGGATAACCAAGGAGGGCTTCCCAGAGGAAGTCATACTTGAGTGGAAGGAGGGGTAGGATTTGGAAAGTTGGCAGGGAGTGAGAGGGGTAAATATTCTGATTAATTGCTCCAGTTAAATCTCTTTAAAACCCTTCCCTCCCCCATGCCCAGGGCCTTTTGACACCATTTGAATCAGACTGCCTCTGTTAAAGATGTGTTCATCTGTTATTTGAAAGCTGCGATTTCTCTTTAACAGATTCTGGGCCCCATCCTTTGACTAGGAACCAGGAAGGAATGAAGAACACATCCTCTTGCCCAGAGAGCTAATTACTGAAATACTGTGGGCCTCACCAGGGTCTATGGCGTCACTGATCTCCATCCTCCAACAGCTTCTAATTTCTAACTGGTCAAAGTGTTCAGTACATTTTTATGGGCTGCCTCAGAGCCAGCTGGAAGTTTTTTTTCCATAAACTCTCCCTGAGACAAGTAGCCAGGTTTCACATAATAAAATGAAAATGTCAAAAGGGTTGTTTTTTAAAAAAAGAAAAAGATGCAGACTCGTTTATGAGGCTGTAGCTCACGAAATCCGATCAGAGTCCAACAGCATCTGCCCAGTTTTTTCTGCAAAGCTGATGGTCAAGTTAGAACAATGATAATAATCACTTGTTTATCCATTCACTCAGCAAACACTTACTGGGCATTGACTGGGTGCCAGGCCTTGAGCTCAGGACCAAGATGGAAGATGCTTCAGGCACGATCCCTCCACCCCCACCGCCCTCCAGGGCTGAACATACTTTAGTTTGCAAAATGTTTTCACGAGTAATTTTGTGAGCTGTCAATGCTGTTTTAGAGGAGAAAACCAAGGCTCTTGGCGGTTAGATAACTTTCCCAGAGTCAAAGGGCTAGTAAGTGGTAGAGTTGACACTTGCCTCGGTCATCTAAGTCCAGATCCTAAGTACTGACGATTCTGGCTTGCTGCTTTTTAAAGCAATATCTAACTGCCAATGGCTTAAATTGGGGCAAAGTTCCAAGAGGTTTTTTAATCTGTCCAGCATCTACCCCCACCTTGGGACCTTGATAATTCCCTGTTGTGAGGGCAGAAACTAGCACCCGCCTCCCATAGCTGCCTTCAGCTATGAAAGCCTAGTCATGCCAAATCCTTCACCAGCCTCTCCTCCTGCCAGGTCAGTGGGCAGGCACAGGTGAAATACAACCATGGCCAATCACATACTCATTCCCAGGGCCGACTCTTGGTGAAGGGATCCTTGGAGTACAAAGTCACCCTCAGTAGAGGACCCTGAATCAGACTGTACCTGCAGCATTCCCTTGGCTGGAATTCCTGTGGCTCCCTTGGCTCTGCCCCTCTGTCCAAACATGTTCTGCAGCCTCTAGTCAATTCTGTGATCCCTCACTATCTTCCGGTAAGTCCCCTCTTTGCTTAAGATGGCCAGAGTTGGTCTTGGCTGCTTGTAACCAAGAACTCTGACTGAAACCAAGTCATAGATCTCCATCTTGATAACAGAGCTAGCAGGAAATAGTCCACTCCCATGGTTCTGGGGAAATGAACCAAGGAGGTTCTTAACAGGAAAACTCTTTTTGGATGCTGTGAAAATGTTGGAGGAAAAATGCTGGCACAACTGCTCTTGCCAAGGCCTGGGAAATATCATAGCAGACTACCCAGCCATCCAGGCTGGTACCCTCAGGAGCTGCCTGCATCCTGGAAAGGCAGGCATGATCTCCTGGTTTGTGTCTCACCACTGAGTTCAAGCCACAGCCCACCTTACTCTCCTAAAATTCCATGCCCATTTGGGCCCCTCTGGCCATCTAGGAGTCATGAGTGTGGAGAAGCAGACCCATGTTGTGAGGTCTGCTGAAGGAGGGGCTTGTGGGGTATGTGCACAAGGGAGCAGGAGGGTAAGGGGTAGGGAGACCCGCATATGCATCAGTAGGTGCTCAGGAGATGAGCTGTGAGGGGTTTAACCCACGATCTCTTCTCAAGGACTGTGGGAAGAGCGGCTGGCTCCGAGTAGTGCCTCCTGTGCCCAGAGGGAGGTGACTGCAGAGGGCTGGACAGCTACGGAGCGAGCATCTTCTTTTGAGAAGAGGATGTGGTTCCCTCACTCACTCCAAGGGTGCACTGCCAGATGCTGGGGTTGGTCCTAAAGGATTTGTGAATAAATCTGCCCCTGACTTGAGCCTGTGCTCTTCTCTGTTTTCCCAGTGACACACGCAGACCAGACCCATTGCTGTGGAGGTCTGTCCCTGTCCCTCTCCTCCTTGCAGCCACCTCTTTTTTTTTTCCCCCACCAGCCTTATACAACTCCCGGGAGACTCTGTCCTGTATGTTGACTGCTCTAGATCTCCTACCCCAGAGAGCACCCCCACCCCAACCATTACACATATACCCTGGAACTTGTCGAAGCCAATGGGCTGACATCTGGAACGAAGAGCTCTCAGCTCACAGGCTCCTACCCCAGGGTGTTTCCCACACAAACTGGACCCCCACCCCACAACCCTGCCCCAGATGTTTTCTTTTCTCCGAGGTGGGAGGCATATGGGACCTTGAGTTGTAATCTTGGAGGAAGTGACTGTAAGACACGGATCTGAATGGTCCCAGCTAAGCCTCTTGGAACTATTGCTGCAACTTAGGACCAAAGGTCAGATGTAGAATGAACTACAGAGAGAGACCAGGCCCGAATGCTTCTTCTGCAGCAGCAAAGTGAAGATCCTCTTTAAATAGCCATGGAATCCGGGTGGCAGGATCACAGACTTTCCAAGCTGAAAGATGTCCCAAAGATCATTGAGACATTCTGCCATCCAGGCAGGAATTCCCTCTGAAATTTGTGAGAATGTCACACATCACAGAACGCTCAACCAGAGGATTTTTAAAGAATTTTGGCAATAAAAAACTCAAGAGGACAACTGGAGATCTGACAAAAGCAACGACATAAATCTCTGGGCAGGGAGGCAGAGATCTTGATTAAATCTGCTGATTTCCTGTGTGAACTTGAACAGCCTCTCCTGCTCTTCAGACCCCAGTTTCCCCATCTGAAAATGAGGAGTTGGAAGACTTGACTTGGAAGGTCCTCTTCACTTGAATTCCTGCTCCTGGGTCCTATGTCTGACGCTTTCTAGCTCTGTGACCATGGGCCCGTTTCTCAAACTCAAGCTCAATGTCATCATCTCCAGAATGGGAACCACAACCCTTATCTTGCTCACCTTGCAGAGTTGCCATGGGGATGAGATGAGAGATATGAAGCAAAAGTACTTTGCATAAACTCCGAAGAGCTACTCACACATGAAGCCCTATTGTAAGATGAAATATCATTGTATGGTGTATCTGCAGCTTTTTAAGCTGCCTGAGGATCTACAAGCCCAAATAGCAGTTATTCATAGGGACAGAATAGCAGGTGGTTAAAGGCTAAGGAGCCAGACTTCCGGGGTTGATGACCCAGCTCTGCCACATTTGTCATTTCCTGATGTGTACAATGGGATAATAATAAGCACGAGTGAAACACAAGCCAGTGCCTGGCATGTGGTGCACACTCGTCCACACTGGTGTGCATCTTGATTATTCTCCCACCATGTGGCATGGGAGGCAGAGTGGGACAGTGGTGTGGGCACTGGCTTTTGAATATGTCAAATCTCAGTTCCACCATTACTAGTTGAATCATTCAATTGACTGTGTTGTAGCCACTGCTTTGCTTTCTTCTGATTATTTCTTGAGCAGTTATATCTTGTCTCCTTCATAAAATGCCCAGCAAGGGGCCTGGTCCCCAGGGCCCTGTTCTGAGATATCTCCTCTCTCCCCTATATGCCTAGCTTGGACCTAGGGGCTCAACTGCTTGATCCCAGAAAAGATGCCTAGAAAGTATTGGAGTTTACTAATAAAAAGGTTCCTTGTAATGTGTAGATAACATTAAAGAAGTCTCTCTCTGAAAGTATCTGCAATAAAGTGGCATATATTAACAAAATTCCCACTGCCCTTGCTTTATTTATTATTTTTTAACGAATTAATTTTATTGATACATATTAATAAAGCATGAATCTATCCAAAGTGTACAATCAATGGTATTCGCTATAATAACATAGTTGTGCATTCGTCACTCCATTTTTAGAGCATTTTCATTATGCCAGTAATAATAATAATAATACTGAAAAACAAAAACAAACCAAACAAACAAAACTCATCACCTCTCAATCTCTCTGCACCTCCCCTGCCGTATGTAGCTGCTATTCTGTTTCCTTCTTTCTAGTATATTTGTATTTATATTTTGTAAAAACAGTCTTATACATGTAATATCACCCATATTCGTATTTTACAACAGATTTCACTATGTTACACAGTCCCATATTACATATTTAAGCTTTTCTTTTAGCAATATAAATGTCCTTAGGCTTTCCCTTTCAAACACCGTCATCCCCATATAATAGCCCTGCTACTCTCAAACTGCATGATGTGCTCTCACCAGTCCCATTTAATTCCAAAGATTTACAAACAACCTTCCCCGTGCCCTTGTTTTTGGCTAGAATTCTATTTTATTCTGTTTTTTATGATAATACTATTTCTATCATCAGCCAAAAGCTCTAATTGGATGTAATATGTGACCCTCATTAATAAAAATGAGAAGTCAAAATAACCATCAAATAATAATAAGCGCAGTGCTTGGTGGGCCAAATCAATATAAGGTCCTTTTGGAGAAAGACTGGGAACCACTCACTTACTCCAAACTTTATACTCCAGCCAGTGAGTAAAACTGAAGCCCAGGATAGAGAAGTGACTTATCCAGGGTCACCCAGTGAGGGAGCAACAAAGCTGAGACGAAACTCATAGAATCAAATAATTTTGGAGTCAGATGGGGCCTTAGAGATCGTCCATGTTTGCTCAGAGCTGATCGTTCCTTATCTTGATCCCATCTCTTAAGGCACTATCACAGTTATCTGTTGATATATCTCTCCCCCCAACCCACCCACCAGCTCTGCACTGGATGTTTCTTGAGGCCAGAGGCTGTGTCATATTCTTCTTTGTGCCCTCAGCTCCTAGCTCAGTGCCTCCGAGTTTCCCTGAACGGCTAATGAATGCTGGAAATGTGAATAAAGCACTGCTTTATTTTTGACGGATGGGGAGACTAAAATCCAGCAAAGGGAAGGGACTGACCCATAGTTCCGCAATCAGCTTGGGGTGACAATGGGGTCTCCTGTGTCTCATTTTGGTGAAGGCTCTCTTTTCTACACCTCCTGGGCACAAAGCAGAGGGCAGGCATTTGACTTTTCTCATTTCCCCACAAAAGCCACAGGTAAAGGTGTTTATGGCTTGGCTGCTAACCAAGGCCACATGAACTTCAATAAGTCACAGTCTGGCCCCGTAAGCCAGCATTTAAAAAAAAAAAAAAAAATGGTGTTAACAACCCTAATAGAATTTGAAAATTCTCAGCACCTCCATGCTACGGACATTACAAACTGATCCATATGGTCAGGCAATGAAACACACGCCCATCTGGTCACCTGCTTGCAAGGGGGGAAAAAACACATTTATCATAATTATTTACAAAAATGTTATTAGAGTAATAACTGTTCATATTTTTGAAAAGCATTTTCTGCTTTATAGAGTGCTTTCTTGTGTGCTAAGTTGTTTAGTACTTGGACAAATATTTCCTAAACAAAGTTATATTCTCTCAAAATAAGATAGTGACAGTACATTTAAAATAGGTACATTTATTGTGTATAAATTACCCTTCAATAAAGCTGATTTTAAAAGGCAGTGAAAATCACAGGTGGCTTTTATTTCCTACCTTGTGCTTTTCTATACTCTAAATTGTCCTTAACGGAAAGGAAAAATAGAACAGTGCAGACAGAAAGAGAATGGCTTACTGCAAGGTGGGAGACCTCCTTTTAGGGCTTTTTGGCCTTTGTTTGTCTCCCCTGACAGGTGGGTGCTAAGACACAGTTAAGGGGGTGCGGCATGTCCTGACTCCCTGTTGTTATTGACCTTGGGAAAATCACTTCAACTATGCAAGCCTCGATTTTCTCCTCTGTAAAATGGATCTGATGCCTGCCCTGCCTGTCTCACCACGCCGTGGCAAGTCTCAAAAGCGGAGCTTAATCAATAACAGGTTGGAGAGGACACTAATTTATAAGCCCCAGCCCATGCACATGTGACAAAGCAGTGCTGATACAAAAACCTCCTCTGCTGCATTCCCATCATAGCTAGCCTCCCTGCCTTCCCCACTCTCTAAAATTACCAAATATTTCAAACTTAACAGAAAATAGAGAAAAAAATTTTAGACTTGGGAAGGAGAAAGATTAGCGAGATCTATGGACCAGTCACCCAGGTGGGTCAAATCTTGACATTTTGCCATATTTGCTTCAAATCTTTATTTTTTAAATAAATAAAACATTACAGATATAATTAAACCCTCCGTGTACCCGCTTTTTGATCTCATTCCCATCACTGCTTTCTCAGAGGTAACTACTATTCTAAATTTGGCATTTTTCATTACCAGGAATGTTCTGATACTTTTATTACCTGACTGTATGCATAAATACACATATAGTATAGTTTTGTTTTGTTTTTTAATGTTTTTAAAAAACTTTTTGTATATAATATTGTTTAAGTATTTTTCGTTTTTTTGTTTAGGTCCTGGGGTGGGGATTCAACCCAGGACCTCCTATGTGGGAAACCAGAGCTCAACCACTGAGCCACACTGGCTCCCCTGTGTTGGTTGTTTCATTTGTTTGCTTGTTGTTTTCAGGAGGCACCGGGGATGGAACCCGGCACCTCCCACGTGGGAAGCAGGTGCTCAATCGCTTCGGCCACATCCACTCCCTGTATATAATATTATATGTACCTATTCTGCAACTTGATGTTTTTTCCAGACTACATCTAAGTTGATGCTTATAGCTTTAGTTTATTCTACCAGTATAGTATTCCATTGTATGACTATATTACAATGTATTTACCTGGACTGCTGTCGATGGAGAATCTATCGATTTCTAAGTGTTTCACAACTATATGCTGAGTGAGTGCAGTGGGTCACTGAGTTGTAAATATGAGTACGTTCAACCTTATCAGATGTTGCCACACTGTTCTTCAAAGTAGTTGTGCCATTTTCCATCTCCATCAATGGCTTCTGAGCTTTCCAACAGTACCACATCATCACCCTTCCTGAGAATGACAGTCTTGTTACTCTTTGCCAGTCTGGTGGATGTGAAATGGTGTATCATGGTTGTTTTCATTTGCATCTCTCCCATGACCAATGAAGTTGAACATCTTTTCATATTTTGGGCCACTTGGGTTTCCTTTTCTGTGAATTGCCTGTTGATATCCTTAAACTAATTTTTTTTTAAAATTGAGTTGTCCTCCTCTTGCCTATTCACTCTTTAAACCCCTCCTGTCTACTTTTGCCTGATCGATTTTCCTGAAACAAAGCCAGATCATGGCACTTGTCTGCTCTAGACTTCCCATGGCTCTCTAAGCCATTCACAACTTCGGAGCTACGCCCAGTGCCCAGGTTTGCCTATGGGCTGAAAGTCAAACTCAGTCCATTCAACTCAGCTCCACCTTCTCTTCCAACCTTACCTTCTGCTGCTTTCCTCCATACACCAGCCCCATAAACACAATTCCCTCTGCCCTGGCTTCCGGTGTATACATTCCATCCACTTGGGACGCCTGCCTCCCTCGCTCCACAACTTCAAATGCCATCTTGCCAGGATACTTATCCTCTCCCCTTGATTCAATGTTAGAGTTTCTGCCTTTGAACAATCACTGGTGATACTGTACCTTTCTCTTGGAGTTTATAATTTCCTGTTTTTTTTAGTCTTTTAACAACTCCTCATTTTGCATATCAGTTTTTAAAAATGTGGCAAAGCACCTGTTCCTTCATCAGCCTATTTTAACCTTTGTCTATGCAGCAGCCCTGTGAGAGAGGTAGTATTATTTGTCGTCTTTGAACAGACAAGAAAAGTGGCCTAAAGGGGATCTAGGTAACCAAGACCACACTGGCTCAGAGGCAGAGCTGAGCTGAGAGCCGCCCCCAATTCCAAGTCCAATTTACTGCCCCAAGCCCCTGCTTGTGCCAACACCCAAATCCCTTTTGAGACTTGGGCCTTTTGTGTCCCTCTATGCCCACAAGCTCCCAGTTCTAGGCCTGCCACACTGAGGGGCTCCCAATGAATATATAATTTCTTGACAAAGCCAGAAGGAAATGATGGCTAGAAGAAAGAACAACAATCACTTAGTGCACATGCACTGGGCACCAGGTTCTTTGCACACGTAACTCTAACTCTTCCAACAACCTTATTTCCGAGGAGGAAACTGAGGTGTAAGAGTTGAAGTGACATGCTCAGGGTCCCATCGGACAGTAATTGGTGCAGGTGGGATCTGAACCTGGCCTGGAAGCCCTTCCCTCTGTGATCTCTGCCTGGTGCGTCCTAAAGGCAGAGCCGTCCAGCTTTAGTAGCCGACGGGAGTGCCCTGCTCCTGTTATCACTCTTGCAAGCGTTGGCACACGTGTTCGCCTGGCAGAATGTGGATAAGGAGCACATTCTCACAGACTCTGTTGAGACTTGGAGATTTACTCTCTGGGACTGGGAGACCCTCTCTGGTGGGCCTGCTCCCCAGCTTTCCAGGCTCAGGCTGAGGGGAAGCAGGTGCTCAGAACTGCAGAATTCTGCCTTGGCTGGAGAACTCAGAATGGAGCAGTAAAGGAGGAGGGGGCAGCAGGACTTAGGGATAGAAGGATGTGAGGCAGGAGGTGAGAGGGCTCCTGGACCTCAGCCTGGGAAGGTGATGTAGTGGGCTTCGGGGGCTTTGAGCTGCATGTCCCAGACTTCATGGGGGTGTCTGGTAGTAGGTGAGGTGGGGGCTAAGGGCAGGGGTAAATGTGGGGGGCTGTCTTTTCACCCCCCCATCCCCCAAGAGTCTTGATGGTGACATGTCTGCCTTTGTGGGGGGTGGGGGGACAGGGACCTTCTCTGATTGGAGCCATGCCTTTTGCCTCAATCGGCTATTCCTAATACTCTTGTATGTTGTATCGTTTCTAATGTGCCATTTATTTGCATATTGTGTTTCTATATGTGGTGTGTATTAGAGATTGTATCTTTGTATTGTGTTTCTATACACTGTGTCTGAGTTGTTTGTGGTTGGTCTGTGCTGTGGCTCTAGACCTGGTACGTCTGTCTACCTTAGGTGCAAGTTCTGTTGTGTGTCTGCTGTGTACACTGTCTCTCCTTATTTGTATCTATGTCTATGCCCTGGGTACAGTATTTGTCTCTATTGTGTGTTTGTGTCGTGCATGTGGTGTGGTGTACACTTGTGTTTGTGCTGCGGGTGCTGTGTGCACTGTGTGGTGTATCTGTCTCTATATTACGCTCGTGCGGTGTCTATGCAGAATGTCTGTGCTGCAAGTGTAGAGTGTTGTGTGTTGACATTTTGTGAGTCCCGTTTAGGCTGTGTTGTGCCGTGAGTTTGGGTCCGCGCCGTGTCTGCATCCGCCTCCGTCTGTGCCAGCTGTTATGTCTGTGCGCCGTGCTTACAGTTGTACGTCTGTGGGTTTCCTCCACAAGTGCGCAAGCCTCCGTGCGCAGTGTACGCGGGTTGTGTTTCTGTGTGTCTACCTTGTGCCTGCGCCGCCGCGGAGGGGCCGTGTCGCGGCGCGGGGCAGCGTGTCCGTGTGTCCGCGCCGCGTGCCTGCGCGCAGCGTGCTGTGGCCCCCGAGGATGCGCGCCCGCGCGGGCGGGGGGCGCGGCGGGGGCGGCCCCGGGGCGGGCGCGGGCGAGCGCGGGCGGCGCTGCGGGGCCCGGTGGCTGCCGGCTCCAATGGCGAGCCTGGCGCGGCCCCCGCTAATTACATAAGCGGGACGTCAATAATTCGCGGGAAAACGCGAAAAAGATGGCGCCCCGCGCCCGGGGGGCCCCTTCCTGAGCGCCCCAGCCCCTCCCTCCCTCCTCCTCC
>JAQZBX010072222.1:0-15108 GCA_029593785.1 Cabassous unicinctus | reverse complement strand
TCTTTTTTTTTTTTAAACAAATCAATTTTATTGATACATATTAATAAAGCATACAATTCATCCAAAGTGTATAATCAATGGTATTTGGTATAATCACATAGTTATGTATTCATCGGTTTAATCATCATTAGATCACTTTCATTATTTCAATAATAGTAATAATAATAATCATTGTGGTTTTGATTTGCACTCCCTGATGGCTAATGATATTAAATATCTTTTCATGTGGATATTGGCCATTTGGAGAAATGTCTATTCAAGTCTTTTGCCCCCTTTTTTTTTTTTAAAGATTTAATTATTTATTCCTGCTCCCCTTGTTGTTTCTGGTCTCTGTCTGCTCTCTGTGTCCATTTGCTGTGTGCTTTCTGTGTCTGCATGTCTTCTCTTTAGGAGGCACCGGTAACTGAACCTGGGACCTTCCATGTGGGAGAGGCGCTCAATTGCTTGAGCCACCTCAGCTCCCTGGTTTTTTGTGTCTGTCATTGCCTTTCCTCTTTGTCTCTTTTGTTGCATCATCTTGTGTCAGTTCACTGTGCCTACTGGTCGCACCAGCTCGCCTTCTCCAGGGGGCACTGGGAACTGAACCCGGGACCTCCCATGTGGTAGATGGAGCCCAGTCGCTTGAGCAACATCAGCTTCCCTTTTGCCCATTTTTAAATTGGGTTGTCTTTTTTGTTGTTGAGTTTTAGGATTTCTTTATATATTCTGGATATTGAATCCTTATCACATATGTGGTTTCCAAAGATTTTCTCCAATTCTGTAAGTTGTTTTTTTATTTTCATGATGAAGTCCTAGCACTCCTGCACGGGCCAGCATTTCATGTGGGCCAGCACTCTGCGTGGGCCAGCTTGCCACACGGGCCAGCTTCCCTTTCACCAGGAAGCCCCAGGAATCGAACCCTGGACCTCCCATATGGTAGACGGGAGCCCAATTGCTTGAGCCACATCCGTTTCCCACTTGTTACGTGTTATATCTTTATACATTATATGTCCCAAACCATAGATTTAGCACTACTTTTTATGCATTTGTATTTTAGAACCTGTAAGAAGTAAAAATTGGTGTTACATACTAAAAAATACAATACAATAGTACTGGCATTTATAATTACCCATATGGTTACCTTTACTTGGAGGTCTGTCTGTCTTTTTTTTTTTTTTTTTTTAACAAATCAATTTTATTGATACATATTAATAAAGCATACAATTCATACAAAGTGTACAATCAATGATATTTGGTATAATCATATAGTTGTGCATTCATCACTTCAATCATTATTAGAGCGTTTTCATTATTTCCATAATAATAATAATAATAATAATAATAAACAAAAAACAAAATTCTTCACTTCTCAGTCTCTTTCTGTTTTCCCTGCTGTACGTAGCTGCTATTTCTGACTATTCTTGCACAATTATTTAAATAGTTTTATTGAGATATATTCACATACCCTACGATTTATTTAAAATGAATAATCAATGGCTTTTAGTATAATCACAATGTTATGCATTCATTATCACAAAAAATTTTAGAACTATTTCATTACTCCCAAAAGAAAAACTCCACACCCCTTAGCATACCTTCCCTAGTCCTACATCATCACTAATCAAATTTCATCTTTATAAATTGATTTATATTTACATTTTATATAAATGGTCTCTTGCAATATGTTATACAATATATTTAGTTCATAGTTACACAGTCATACAGTATTTGTCCTTTTTTTTTTTAAGATTTATTTTTATTTATTTATTTATCCTCCCCTTGCTGCTTATGCTCACTGTGTCCATTTGCTTTGCGTTTTTCTGTGTCTGTTTGTCTCCCTTTTGTTGCGTCATCTTGTTGCTCTAGCTCGCCACACCTGGCTTGCCTTCACCGGAAGCCCCGGATTCGAACCCGGGGCCTCCCATATGGTAAACGGGAGCCCAACCAATTGAACCACAGCCCCTTCCCAGTATTTGTCCTTTTGTGTCTGGCTTGCTTCACTCTACATAATGTCCTCCAGGTTCATCCATGTTTGTTTTTTTTCCATTAAAATTATATTTTACTTCTGACATTTTCATAGTTTAACATACATAGTCTCCATTATTTTTATTTTATTTTATTAAAAAAATTTTTTTTAAAGATACTTAGATTATACAAATGTCACATAAAAAATATAGGGGATTCCCATATGCCCCGCTCCCCAAATGTCCCACATTTTCCCACATTAACAACATCCTTCATTAGTGAGGTGCATTCATTGCAATTGATGAAAACATTTTGGAGCATTGCCACTAAGCATGAATTAAGGTTTACATTGTGGTTTACACTCTCCCACCCAATTCTGTAAGTTATGGCAAGATTTATAATGGTCTGTATCTGTCTTTGCAATGTCATTCAGGACAATTCCCAAGTCCTGAAAATGCCCCCTGTATTACACCTGTTTTTCCCTCTCCCTGCCCTCAGAACCTTCAGTGGCCACTGCCTCCACATCAATGATATAATTTCTTCCATTGCTAGAATCACAATATGTCTATAGTAGACTATAGTAGAGTGTAAACCAAATAGACAGTAAGTCTGTTTTAGTCAGTAGTTCATTCCCCAATCCTGAGGATTCTGGGATGGTGATGTCCACTCTACCTCTAATTGAGAGGGGGCTGTGATCTGATAGGGCTGATGGATGGGACTCTCTTGCTTGCAGTTGTAGACTCTCTCAGTTCCTTGGTATGGTAGTTGTCCATCATCACCTCCATGTTAGTTGTCCTGGGTGAGACCAATGAACTGGAGAGTAGGTGTTGCAGCTCCGTTGAGATTCAGGACCCAGCTGGCACATGGAAAGCCCAAAGATTTAAGTCTCTTGGACGTACATCTACCAACTCTAGTACTAATTATAGATTCAAATAGAACAGAAGAGCCACGTGTAGGGAAACCACAACTGAGTCTAACTCTGTCACTCTGGGGAGCATAAATTCCAAAGTAGGGCCCACTGGCAAAGCGCCAAACTCCTGAGCTATCTGCCCTGACTACAGTGTCTGGATGTCTCCAGAGCCCTTTATTACTGCTTTGATCCACTGTCTGGTGTCCTTTCTTTCAGTCTGAAGAACTTTCAGCATTGCTTGTAGGGCAGGTCTAGTGCAGACAAAATGAAAACTAGACTTTTGTTTATCTGGAAATGTCTTAATCTTTCCCTCATTTTTGAAAAATAGTTTTGTAGAATATAAAATTTTTGGTTGGCAGTTATTTTCCTTCAGCACTTTTAAATATTTTATCCACTGCCTTCTTGCCTCCATGGTTTCTGATGAGAAATCAGCACTTAATCTCCCTCCCTTCCTTTCTTCCTCCCTCCCTCCCTCCCCCTCCCCCTCGGATTCCCAAAATGTGTATATTGGTAAGTTTCATGGTGTCCTGAAAGTCTCTTAGACTCTGTTCACCTTTTTTTTTTACTTTTTTCTTTCTGCTTCTCGGCCTAAGTCATTTAAATTGTCTTGTTTTTGAGTACATTGAGTCTCTCTTCTGCCAATTCCAACCTGCTTGGGAAACCCTCCAGGGAATTTTTCATTTCAGTTATTGTGGTCTTCAGCTCTAGTATTTCTCTTTGGTTCTTGTTTAAAATTTGTTTCTTTATTGAGAATTTCTATTGCTCGTTCATTGTTTTCCTGATATCCTTTAGTTCTTTCTGTGTTTTCCTTTATCTCCTTGAGCATATTGAGGATCCTTTTTTAAAAGCCTTTTTCTGTTACATCCAAAGTCTGGTTTTCTTTGTTGATGGTTTCTGGATTTATCTTGTTTCTTTGGATTGACCCATCATTTCCTGTTTCTTTGAGTCTTGTAATCTTGTGTTACACAATGTACATTTTAATATTTTAAAGTGTTAACTCTGATTTAGTTCCTGAGCTGCCTGTTCCTTAAATTTGCATCCAGCTATGACAGAGATTTCCTTGAGTGTCAGGAGCTAACAAAAAACAAACAAACCAATGCAAAAAATATCTTTCAAACTCTGCAAATTGGCTCTGTGTTGGTCACTGCTCTCCTTCAGAATTTAACTCTCCTATTAAGAAGATCAACCCAAGGCAAATGTGAAAAGCAGGGTCCTCTCTGTCTTTTTTGAGTGCAATCTTGTCCTAGGCTTGTGCTTGCTTGTAGCCTTAGGAATTCCTCCATTTACAGGAATTTGAATACCTCCTCTACTTTCTATGAAATAGACTTTCTTCTCTTCCGTGTACTCCATTGTATGTCTTAAAGCAGGTATTCCTCTGCCCCAGGCTTCTTTGACTTAATTGTTTCTTATGCTGCTTTAGTTATCCACAAACTGCTTCTGCCAGTAGAGCAGATTCTGGGAGGGTGGGGCAGCCTTTGAGGCTGCCACCGGATGGATTGGCTCTGACATATAGGCACACCATATGTGTATAGGGGAACAGGGCCAGGGGCCCAGCATGGGAGCTGGGCTGGCTCCGCAGTGTGCTGGGGAGGGGATGGGGAGGAACCAGCAGTGGCTCTGTAAGGTTCTCCTTTTCAAAGGTGCATTTTCTTGATTCGACATTCTCCTAGTTACTACAACCCTTTAACTGTTACCCAGAGTTCTAAGGAAGATGGCTTTGCCAGTTTCGGCTAGTTGTTCAAAGATCCTGTAGAGAACATATCTGATGCTTCCATCTTCGTTGACCAGAATCTAATATTCTTTTATTTGGATTTTCCCAGTATGCCTTTTCACTTATTATGGTAACTGTACACAGAGTCTTTTTGGAGACAATAATCAGTTTCTTATTTCCTAATTTTTATTTTTCTATTTTCAATGTCCTATAATCTTTCCGTATTTCTTTTCCTTTTTAATAGTGTTAATCTGACCCACCTTGATTTGAGAAGGGGAGGATAAAACTCAAAACTTTTTCTTTGTTTTCTTAGTTGCTTCTAATTTTGAACTTAAAAAAAAAAAGCAGTATTTCATACTTGTCATTTCTAGCTCTCTTTGATTGGATGACATCTCTTAGTATTAATTTAACTTGGTTAAATGAAAAAAAAAATCATGTCTTGAGCTCTTTGCACATGCAAAGCACTGGGCTGGGAGCTGTGAAGATAGAATTATCAATAAAGCGTGGTCTCCATGTCCTGAAGGAGCATGTAGTCCAATGGAGAGAAGATAGATACAAAAACAACTACAGTGCAAATAATTCCTTAAGAAACCATAACTGAGAACAGTTCTCACTTCTAGACTAGTTTATAAACACATTCCCTCTTACACATGCCCTCTTTAAGAGTTTATGTATTAGGTTTCTGTATTTGTAATATGTGAAAGAAAAACTCACCCTTCTTTTGAATCAGCTCCCAAAAGATTTTCTTAATGGGTGTTTTAAATGCCAAAGATGTAGTTACAAACTCTGGAGGAAGTAATTTACTCTAGGTTAAAATTCCAGTTATTCTTGATCAGATGAGAATGATTTATTTCCCTAAACTCTCTCACAGTTGCATAGAAAAAGTGTGACATGGACAGGTCACTCACAAAATTGTGAAATAATTTTTAAGTGAAATAAATATTTGTGTTTAAGTACGCTCTTCCCTGGAGACAGGCTGTGCAACTTAATGTTGAGTGACTATCTGAATGTAAATGTTTTAGGCTGGCACTGAAACTTCCTTGGTGGAATGTATTTTAAATGAAGGGAAAGTTCAGGTTGAAGGTATGTGTGTACTAACTGGATTAATAGCTTACTTTTGAAGTCACCTCTTTTTTTTTTTTTTAATTTTAAAATAATTATTATTGAGATATAATTCATGTAACATAAACTTCAGCATTTAAAAGTACAACATTGGGGGCGCATGTGGCTCAAATGGTTGGGTGTCCATTTCCCATATGGAGGGACCTGGGTTTGATCCCAGGTAAAATAAAGAAAAAAAAATAAAAAAAAATACAGAAGGTGCACGGGAGTGCTGTCAGGCCCAGCGAGCGGTTGAGCCCCCAGGCCCCGCAAGCAGGTGAGCCACCAGGCTCCACCAAACCACGCAGCAAGATGATGATGTAACAGTAGAGAGGCACAGGGGAGAGCCCAGATGAGACACACCAAAAAACCAGGAACTGAGGTGGTGCAGGTGGCAGAATGCCTCTCTCCCATATCTGAGGTTCCCAGGATCGAATCCCGGTGAAGACAGGAGGAGAAGGATGAAAGGAGAGGGCAGGAAACACACAGAGAATTGCCCAACGAATGGACACAAACCAGCAAAAACGGGGGAGGTTTTTTTTTTTAAATGGATAAAAAAAAGTAAATAAATCAATCTTTTTTTTTTTTTAAATACAACCCTCCCCACCATCTAAATCCAGAGCATTTCCATCACCCCAAAAGGAACTTTGGGGGAGTGGATGTGGCTCAAGTAGTTGAGCGCCTGCCTCCCACATGGGAGGTCCTAGGTTTGGTTCCGTTGCCTCCTGAAAAAACAAAAAAACTAACAACAAGCCAAACAAACGATAAAACTAACTCAGGGAAGCCAATGTGGCTCAGTGGTTAAGTGCCGGCTTCCCACATACAAGGTCTCGGGTTCAATCCCTGGTCCCCGGTACCTCAAAAACAAAACAAAACACCAACTCTGTACCTGCTAGCAGTCACCCCCAATTCTCCCCTCCCCCCCCCCATTCCTCAGTAACCACTAATCGACTTTCTGTCTGTGGCTTTGCCTACTCTGGACTTTTCATATAAATGGAATCACAGAATATGTCTGACTTTTCACTTTAGCATAATGTCTTCAAGGATCATCCACGTTGTAGCACACATCACGGTTCCATTCCCTTTTATGGCTGAAAAATATTGCATTGTGTGGTTATAATACATTCTGTTTATCCATTTTCAGTTGGTAGGTATTTGGGTTGTTTCCACTTTTTGGCTATTGTGAATAATACTTCTGTGAGCATCCATGGTCAAGTTTTAGTGTAACCGTGTTTTTTTTTTTTTAAGATTTATTTATTTTATTTATTTATCCCCCCCCTTGCCGCTTGTGTTGCTGTGTCCATTCGCTGCGTGTCTTCTCTGTGTCTGCTTATCTCCCCCTTGCTGTGAGGTCTTGGCGCATCAGCCCACGGCGCTGGGTGAGCCGGCCTGCCCTCACAAGGAGGCTCCGGGAAGCAAGCGAACCCGGGGCCTCTCATATGGTAAACGGGTGTTTTATCCATTGTGCCACACCCGCTTCCTGCTGTGAGGTTGCTGCACCAGCCCGCTGCACCAGCCCACCGCACCGCTCAGGCCAGCATGCCCTCACAAGGAGGCCTCGGGATGCGAACCCGGGCCTCCCATATGGTAAACGGGGGCTCTATCCACTGAGCCACACCCGCTTCCCTGTAACCGTGTTTTCATTCCTCTTGAGTATATACCTCGGAATGGAGTTACTGGTCATATGGTAACTTTTTAAGGTGCTGCCCACCTAGTTACCTCTTTTTGAAAGTCAGTTTGCTTTTATTTAGGGTCGAACAGGATTTGAAGTATGTTTAATTCTTAGGTGGCAGGAAACTGCATATTTTATTGTCTATTGTTGGCAGAGTTGTGACTTACCCCATGTCACCCATGAGTCAGGGGCAGAGTCAGGAATAGAACCCAGAGCACCTGACTTGTCTGCCACATAGATCTGAAAATTCTTGGAATAATTTAGGAAAAAATCTTTTTAACTATCAAAAACTTGTCATCAGAGGTTAAGAGTACAAACTCTGGAGCCTGTGAGCCAGAACCCAAATCCCAAGAAGGTGAGTGTTGAGGTTCAGCTCATAGACTCTAGCCAGACCACCAGGGTGTGTCATTTCTTATTAGCTGTGGGACCCAGAGCAAGTTATCTACCTCTGTGCCTCAGGGTATTCACCTGAAAAATACAGGTAGTAAGAGTCCTCTCTCATGAGTTATTGTGAGCACTGAACAAGTTAACATGTACAAAGCATGCATTAAACACTATACAAGTATTAACTATTAAAATTATTGCAACTGTGATCTTGAGGAATTATCCTAACCCCTTCAGATCATCCTTACAGTTTCCTCAGCTGTAAAATGAGGCTAATGATAGTAATTTATAGGATTGTTGTGAGGATTAAATTACTCACCCCATGTGACATGCCTACAACAGTGCCTGACACATGGTACGTGCTCTATAAATATAGTGTTTATTGACACAGTTTCATCCAAAGCAAAGCAGTCATTTTTACATTTATTTTGGAAGTTCAACCAATTGATCATAATCTGTAGCTCCATAAATATATTGAAGTCCCTTCATAAGAGAGTCTGAATTGACTTGGAAAGTCCAAATTTTAATAGCTTTTTCTGTCAGAATATTTATTTGAGTGAAGGAGAGAACTGATAGAAAGAGGAGTCTCTGCCTTCTGTAGGCCGTCCCACACTTCTGATCACTTCTACTTTCCAACTGTAGTTTAGCTGGAGAATAGCTAAGTAAATGATATCTGAACTCACCTCTCATGAGGCACTGAGAAAATTCCTCAGCCCAGAAGTCTGCTCTTTTTGTGTTTTTCACTAGAACTCAGGAATTGATTGCCTTCTCTCTACCCAGTCTTCCAGTCAATTTACAGAAGGCATCAGGGTGTAAGATGACTGTTCTACTGAAAAGAGCTTGGCCTTTTGGAGCCAGGGAAACCCGGGTTTGAATTCTAACCTTACCACTTATTTGTGTTGTTAAGTGGCTTAATCTATCTGTACCTTGTTTTCCTTGTCTATAAAATGAGGATAACTGTATCTCCTTAGGACATTTAGAATTAGAAATAACATACATAGAGCATTTTTATAGTACCTGGCACATCACAGGTTCTCAAAAAATGGTTGTTATTGTAACCATGACTACAGCATGGCCTAAGCTAGAGAGCTCTCGGCCTGAAGCAGAAACGCATTCTGTTTTCTTTCTTAATAAATATTTTATTTTACAAAAGCTTTTTTTTTTTTAATTACAAAAGTAGAGCTCATTGTAAAACAACTACAAAAAATAAATATACAAGTGTGAAAAGTGAAAGTCTCTAATTGCCATCTTTACCCTTTCTTACCACCTCTGAGCCAAGTTCTAGTGCTCTTGTTCATGTTTTGTGGTCTGCAGCCTCTGGAATGGCCTCCTGATATTCACACCCCATATAGTCCCTCCCACTTGCCATCAGCGTGGTCTGTGTGACAGTAGAATATGGCAGAAGTGATGCTGTGTCACTTCAAAATTAGATTATAAAAGACTGTGACTTTCATCTTGGGTACCTTGCTCTGCCTCTCTCTTGGCTCCCTCACTCTGGGGGAAGCAAGTTGCCTTTTTGTGAATAGCCCAATGGAGAGGCCTATGTGGCAACAGCCCTTGAGAAAACAGGCTTGCCGACTACCAGGAGGGTGAGATTAGAAATGAATTTTTCAATACCAGCTGAGTCTTTGAGATAGCTGCAACCCGGGCCAATGGCTAACAAGAGACCCTGAGCCAGACCCACCAGCTAAGGTGCTTCCTGATTCCTGACCCTCAGAATTTTTTGAGATAATAAATGTTATTTTAAGTTGCTAAATTTTGGGGTAATTTGTTATGCAGTGATAGTTACCTAAATATATGTCCTTTGTCTATTTTTCTATTGAGTTGTCTTTTTATGTATTCAAAGAAGCTCTTGATTGATTGACAGAGTGATAGATATAGATATTGGCCCTTTGTTATATGTTGCAGGTATTCAAGTTTATTTGTTTTTAAACTTACTTTTTGGTGTCTTTATTGTATAGAAGTACTTACATCTATATCTTTTCCTTTATGATTTATCATGTTTAGAAAGTCCAATATTATAAAAAAAAAAGTACCTATGTTATTGTCTACTATCTTTATGATTTTATATTCTTTCTTTAATCTATCTGGAATTTAATTTTGTGAAGGTTTGAAGTAGGGAAATAAGTTTATTTTATCTTCAAAATCTAGACGATAAAATATATGTTAAATTTTCTTTTCTTTCCTCACTGATTTAATTGCCACCTTTATCAAATACAAAATTCTCATATACTGTAGATCTTTTTTTCTGGACTTCTTGTTCTTTTTCATTAATCTTTTTTTTTTTTTTTTTTTGGTCTTAATATGGAAGTACTAATGTGCTTTTGATAACCATAGCTTTTTAGTATGTTTTGAAATCTGGTAGGGGAAATTTCCCTTTCTTTTTACTGTTTTCAAAAATTTCTTGGCTCTTCTTAGACTTTATCATTCCAGATGAATGTTGAGACTTTATAGGAATAATGTTAAATTTATAGGTTCATTTAAAAAAATTAATATTTTTGCAAATTGACTTCCATAATATACCTCTCCATTTATTAAGGTCTTTTAAAAAATGTCCATATACCACTGTATTATTAATACCTTGCACTGGTTATGCAGTATTTGTTATAATTGATAAAAGCACATTTTTATAATGTACTCTTAACTATAGTCTGTAGTTTAACTTGGGGTTCACTGTTTGTGTTATTCAGTACCTTGGATTTATTAAAAAATTTTATTCTAGTACCAAATATACAACCTAAAATTTCTACTTTTACCCACATTAAAATATATAATTCAGTGCTGTTACTTACAGTCACAGTGTTGTGCTACTACCATCACCACCATTCATTACCAAAACTTTTCCATCATCCAAAATAGAAACTGTACATTTTAAGCTTTAACTCCCTATATTAAGGTCTTTTCTGTCTTTCATATAAGTCTAGCTAATTTCCTGTTAGGTTTATTCCTGTATATTTTAAAGTCTGTTGATATTGTGAATGGAATCTTCTTTTTTTTCTTTTTTTTAATATTTTCTAATTGATTATTGATGCTCCAGAGAAAATCTTACTAATTTTCATGTATTTTTTTTTGTATCTTGTTCTTATCATTCCTCATATTTTTTCAGCTGATTTTATTGTTTCTGGGTAAAAAAGCATTTTTTGCTAATAATGTAATGAGGATGACAAAGAAATGGTACAGGAACTATGAGCACATATAACAGGGAGGCCTTTAATGCTTTTCCTTTGGATATCTGCATGCTTGTTCCCTTGATCCCTTTGGTGAAATACCACCTTTACCAGTGAAGTTCATCTTTAACTTCTTTATATAAAATGGAAACTTTCCCCCAGAATTTCCTATCCCCCTTTTACTTGTTTGTCTGTTTATCCCCACCTCCTCCAGCCTAATGTAAGCTCCATGAGTGCAAAGGCTTTGTTTTGTTCATTGCTGTATGCCCAGCACCTAGAACAGTGCCTGGTACATAGTAGGCACTCAATAAATATTTTGAACAAACAATTGGATACAATATATATTTAGTTCTCTTTTTAAATCTTTTTCAGATCTTCTGCATCAGAATTTCTCTCCCATTAAGTGAATTGGGAAGTTTTCCATCTTTTGTATGTTCCAGAATAGATCATCTAACATAGAAATTCTCTTCCTTGAATGTACCCTGCTGCTCAACTGTTTAAATCCCACTAGGACCATGTCTATTTATACATCATTGTTTCTGCTGCCCTTCGCATAGCTTCTGGCACATCGGAGAAGCCACATAAGTATTGGTTGAATGAATAGAACATTGCTCCCAGAACCATCTGAGCCATGCTGAAATAGAAACAAGCTTGTTTTATTTAATTTCTTTTTTTTTCCTTGACTTATTAAATTTGGATCCTCAAGAACAATGTAATGTAATCAACCCTTCTTGTTCTTTCTTTAATAGGAGTGTATCTAATATTTTAATTTAAATAAGTGCTGTGCTAGGGGCAATTGGTGTGATATGTGAGCATCTCAGGGAGCACCCAACAAGCATGGGGAATGTGGAAGATCTGAAAGATGAGTAGAAGTTAGCCAGACCAAATGATGGCTTGAGCAGGTGTTGGAGGAGAGTAAGCCAAGTAGAATGTCCAAACTTGGCAAGAAAATGAGAAAGTTTCAAACTGGCTGGAGAAGTGTGTTATAAAGAGAAATTGGAGGGGTAGGACTTTCCTAGCTTTGGTAAGGACTTTTATATTAGTGGGAAACCATGAAGATTTATAAAGAGAAATTGGAGGGGTGGGACTTTCCTAGCTTTGGTAAGGACTTTTATATTAGTGGGAAACCATGAAGATTTTTTTTTTTAACTTTATTTGTACATTTAATAATTGAAAATATAAACAATTAAAAACTGAAAAGTAAACACAGGTGAATAAATATATACATTTCTCCATTAAATGTAATGGATACATATAAAAGTTTTTTTTTGTTTTTTTTTTGGATCAAACAATATGTTACACAATATATTTGGTTCATAGTAACACATTCATACAGTATTTGCCCTTTTGTGTCTGGCTTGCTTCACTCAGCTTAATGTCCTCCAGATTCATCCATGTTGCCATATGCTTTACGACTTCATTTCTTCTTACAGCTGCATAATAGTCCATCGTGTGAATAGACCACAGTTTGTTTATCCATTAAGGTTGTTTATACATTAAGCAACCTAAGTTGCTTCCAACTTTTGGCAATGGTGAATAATGTTGCTATGAACATTGGTGTGCAGATGTCTGTTCGTGTCACTGCTCTCAGTTCTACCATGAAGATTTTAAATCAGAGAGACATGGTTAGAATTTTGTTTAGAAAGGTCTTTAGTTGCTGTGTGAAAAATGGATGGGAGTGAGTGAGATTGAGAACAGAGGGTCAGTTAGGTTATTGTGGTAGTCCAGAGTGGAGATAATGGTAGTGAAAATAATGATCTATGGGATAGAGAAAGGATAGAAAAGTAGCCATGGGTGAAGGGTACTTAGAGCTAAGGGAGTGTCAGGATGTAAAAGTGTCAGGTCATGGTGATTGATTAGATTGTACAATGAGAAGGAGAGTTGGGAAAGATGTCCTGATTTCTTCGTTTGGGCAGCCAGTTGGAGAGTCTTGCCATTCACAGAGATATGAAAGACTGGTGAAGAAGCAGGGTTGCCAGAGAAGATTGGTTTTATAGACATCAAGTTTCAGGCACCTATGGATTATCCAAGGGGAGATGGCTAACAGGCAGTGGGTGTGTGTGTTAAAGGTCAGGGGAGAGGGCTCGGCTGGAGATTTGGGTTAAGGACTTATCTGGTGATTGAAGTGGGTCAGGTCCTAAAAGGGGAGAGGGTGTTGAGTGAAAAGAGAAGAGGACCTGGGTTCAACTAACATTTAAGTGATGGGCATAAGAAGAGTGGCTGACAGGCTTGCGAGTCAGAGAAGGGGAGGAGAATCCAGCAGAGCAGTGCCCGGTGCTTTCTCTTGATGTTTTTGTGATGCCCAAGGCCCACCCTCAAGTAAACTCAAAGCAAGACTCAAAGAAATCTTCAGTTCAGGGATAAGCCTCACCACTCTCTAGACTGGGAGCCTTGGCAGTTAGAAACTTTTCAGTTTTTCTCTTTGTGGTGTTTCCTCCATGTCTTAAAGTCAGTATCTTCTCTGTATTAACTTCATTGTTAATGATTGTTTTGGGAGGAAATGGTTGTAGTAAGTCAGATGCAAAACTATGAGAATTTTATGCTGTGTCAAGATGCCATCAAATTGTAGACACTTGGCTCTGAAAAGGATTTTAGATGCATCTAGGTCCAGAACAGGAAGTCAGGTTGTACTAGTCTGCTGGATAGACTGACAGACGACTTTTTTCTTTCTCTGTGGTTATTGGGGACATCCCATAGCAGCATAGATGCACACCTCAAATATAAGCTACTAGGAGTGTTGTAATAGGGCAGAAAGGCTGCTTATACTATGTTTAGGTGTAACTCAGGACTTTCTATTTTATTCTAATCCAGTCGCAGATGATCCTCATGAACTTCCTTTAATAGCAGCAGGAATAAGCAGCTTCTGTTTGGCCGCTGAGGAGGGAAGAAGGAAGAATTTTTAGGCTTAGATAGTTTTCAGAAACTCATACTAGGAGTAACAGGGTGAACCAAGTCAGTTTGGTACTCTTTTCTCATGGCTTCATTTACACTGTCTTCTTGAGAATTGGTACAGCCCCGAGGGCAAGGAGAGACACCTTCTCCCTGATTTCTGGACATACCAATATTGTTAGTACTAGTTGCTAGGGATTTGAAGAAAATGAAACACTGGAGCTGAGCAAGAATCTCCCTCAGCTCTGTGTTAATTTCACACTATAAGCTTTAAACAATAGACTACTGTGAGGCAAACTCCTTAAAAGTTACAGCCTACAAACCTCATCATGTTTTGGATAAAAGCTCTTCTGGATTTGAAGATGAGGCAACCAAGTGGCTATTGAGAGAGTTTTCCAATTTGTTTTCCCTTAGATAATCTTAGGGTGGATTACCTTAAACTTCACTGTTTTGATTTCTCTCTCTTTTTCTACTTATCCTTTAACAAACTTTGAAATTCAAGTTAGACTAATATGCTTTTTCAAGCTTTAACTGAGACTTTGTTGACTGATCATTTCTCATAGAGTAGTAGTACTCATTCTTTTCTCACCTTCAACCTCATATTTAAAAAAATTTCCAACATAATGAAAAGTTAGTTAAAAGATTAGTATAATGATCACCAACCTACCCTCTAACCCAGATTTAATAATTGTTAACCTCTTGCCATATTTGTTTTTATCTCTCGCTATAAAAATCCTTTTAGTATTTGAAGTAATGAACATCATGACCCTTTTCTCCTAAATTCTTCACCGTGTGTTCCCTAAGAATAAGGTTATTTTCCTACATATCATCTAATATCCAGTTTGTTTTCAGATTTTCCTCACATTCCCTAGTGTCTTGTATATCATTTTTTTAAAAAAAAAAACAACAGGATTTAAATAAGGTTCATACATCGCATTGGTTATGTTTCTTTAGCCTCCTTTAATCTTTGCACTTTTTAAAAACTTGACAAGTCCAGACCAATTGTCTTGAATGTACTACATTTAAGATTTGTTTGTTTCCTTGTGGTGTCTTTTAATGTACTACTCTATTCCCTGTATTTCCTGTAAACTGGAAGTTAAGTAGTTCTTGAAGTTTGGTTAGATTCAGGTTAAGTATTTTGGCAAGAATACCTCATACCTGATGTTGCATATTTAATATTACTTCACATTAGGAGGCACATTATATCAGATTGTCCCACTATTAGTGATGCCATTTGGTAACTTGGGTTAAGGAGTTGACTAGATGGAGTAACATCTTTCTAGTACTATGTGGATATTTTGTAATCCAACAGCTTTCTTTTTTTTTTTTT
>JAQZBX010072221.1:0-15108 GCA_029593785.1 Cabassous unicinctus | reverse complement strand
CCTTATGAGTATTTGCTCTTCTAATTGAAACTTAGCCTACTGTTATGGGGTGCCTAAGGGTTACCACCTGAGAGCCTCCTTGTTGCTTAAATGTGGCCTCTCTCTAAGCCAAACTCAGCATTTGAATGCATTACCTTCCCCTCAATGTGGGACATGACTCCCGGGAATGAGCCTCCCTGGCAACGAGGGATTAATACCAAGCGCCAACTGGCAACACGTTCAGAAAAAGACCTTGAATAAAAGGGGGAAAGGGTAAAGAGAAATGAGTTCAAATGGCTAAGAGACTTCAAAGGGAGTCGGGAGGTCATCCCAGAGGTAATACTTATGCATACCTCAGTAGGATCTCATAGAACACCTAAAATGGATATCACCCCACACTGAGGGACCCCTAAGGACTCTGGTGACACCCAGGTCCTATACAAGTGGGGATAGCCCCAGAGATTGATGCGTAATTAGTGGGCTCTTAATTGGCATCTGTGTCCCTGAGGGTGACAGAATTGGACTCAAACAAGTCATCCCTGCACATGGTCCATCAGTCCCTTCTACTCAAACCTATATGTGATGCAGGAGTTTTTAGGTGTACTTTCAGAGACTGTATCCTCTGGCCCACCTATTTGCCAGCTGTGTCTGGAATCTCAGTGGAGCTGCAACTCCTGCCCTACAGCTCAATGGACTCATCCAAGTAATTTGGCGTGGAGACGATGATGGGCAACAGCCATCCCAGGGAATGGAGAGGGTCTGCAGCTGAAGGCAAGATAATCCCATCCACTATATCCATGGAATATAAGCCCTCTCTCACTTGGAGGTGGAGTGGACATCACCTTCCAAGTCCCCTCAGGATGGGGTGAGGAGCTGTGGACTAGAGTGGACTTGGTGGTGTTCTGTTGTAGACATATTGTGTTTCAAGCAATGGAAGAAATTGTAACTGTGAGGTGGAGCTGGTGGCCACTGGACATTTTTGGGGCAGGGAGAGGAGGGGCAGTTGAAATACTCGGGCTTTTTTGGGACTTTGGGGGTTGTCCTGAGTGGCGAAGCAGCGACGAATGTAGGCCATTTTCCATCAGCATATACCATGCAGAACTGTGTGGGATAGAGTGTGGTCTGTGATGTGAACTGTGGTCTATGCTTGGTGGCAAGGCCCCAGGATGTGTATATCCATTACAGTTGTAGTACCACATGGATGGGGAATGGTTGTGTGGGGTGTTTTTGGGGGTGTGGGCGGTGGGGAGCATGGGAATCCCTGTATTTTCTGAGTAATATTTGGGTAATCTAGGCACCTTTATAAAATGTATATATATATATATAACAAATAACATTTATGTAAACAAATGCACATATATGCATATGTATTTATATATCATTTTACAAATGAAAAAAATTTTTTTTAAATAAAATAAAATAAAACAGATAATACCTACAACTCCACAACCAAAAGACAAACCACCCATTTACAAAAGAGGTATAGGATATGGATAGGTATTTCTATAAAGGAGGTATTCAAATGGCCAATAAGCATGTGAAAAGATACTAGATCTCATTAGACATTTAGGAAATGCACATCAAAATCAAAACGTGATATCACCTCATATATACTAGAATGAACATATTAAAAATATGGGAGAGAGAACACATCTTAGGAACAAGTTTCATAGGCAATTAATAAAAACCAGTATTTGGTAAATTCTACTGAAAACCAAACAGGTTTTGACTGTCAAAAATAGAAAGTAAAGAAAAAATGAAATGAGGGTAGAATGTAGGGGTTAAGATAGAATTTAAAGGCATACCAATCTCTTACAATATAGACTTAATTTAGTTTCAGTTTCAAGCACCTGATCTCACAAGAAATGGTACTGTTATTAGGAAATTGGATATCTGGTTACAAAAATTTCTTTCTAATTATTTTAAGGTGTGATAATGGTATAGTAATGTTAATTAAAAGGTATCTTTTAGGAGAGATGTAATGAACTGTTTCCAAATGAAATTATATGACGTTTAGGGTTTGCTTCAAATTGGGTAAAGTTGGTGAGGCTGTATATAAAAATATGTCATTGAGTTTATAATTACAGAACATGACTGATATATTGATAAATACATGGATTCATCCATGTATTATAAATATTGTCTCCACTATTACATATACATGAAATATAGTATAATCAAAAGTCTTTGTTTCTAAAAGTCAATCTTTTGAAATCTTTGTCACTGCTTCCTTCCAGCAAAACTCACCTCTCTCTTATTTCCTTTAGCTTATCTCTTTCACTCCTCCTCAAAGCTTTCAGACTCATTCTGTCTCCTTTCTTCCTCCATCCAGTTGATTCTAATCTTTCTACATTCTCCTTCCACTCCTACCACAATTCCATCCCTGTACCCTCTCCTCTACACCACAAAGTACATAATTTTTTGGTAAATAAATTGAGAAAAATTGAGATTTTCAAAAGAGCAATGCAGTAGTGCTCCAATTGCTTGTAAATTAAGTGGGTTGGATTCCAGCCTTGACCTCCTAGTTTCTATGTCATTAAGGGGTGTTTCCTTGATACACCAGATTTTCAGGGATATAGGCAAACAAGATTAACAGCCCTCACTTTCCCTTTTAATTGAAGGTAAACATAAACATAGATATAAACCTCATGCAACAATTTTTTTTTATTTATAATAAGAATTTGTAGGGCAAAGAATTTAAGAAATTACAAAATTATTTACATTTTTCTACTTCCTTTAAGCAATTATGTTTAGATTTACTGATTATTCTTAATAGGACAAAAAATAGTATTAACATTGGACAAAATCACTTTGAAGACCTGTGTATCAAAGAAATGCTTGATTGTCAGCAAAACAAAATTCCATTTAGATGTCTGGAAGGTTAAAACTCAAACTGAGTATTTAAATGTACTACATATAAAAATGTCAATAACAATTAATGCTCAATTAAGTAATCATATACATAATAAACTTCAACTAGAGGGTTCAACAATTAAAAAGAAAATGGAACAGACATAAGCAAGTAGCGTGATGGTACCCACAGATGCTCTCAGTCCCCAGCAAATGGTAGGCTCTGATGACAGTAACCACCCCCCCCTTCTGATTGAATCTTCCAAACAACTGGCATGTTTGATAAGCCAGATGTACCCTGTCAGCACCTACTTCTATTCCTCCACTGAAAACTTTCTCTATAATTTATTCAGTGCTATAGTTTCTGGCTTTATTGAATAACTTCAAGCCACTGAACCACTGTAAGAGCATCTGAAATGTCCATTTAATGGGTATTGTTCTCTTCACCAGCCCTGACTCTTTCCTTTCCCCTGCAGTACAGGTCCTTTTTCTCAAAATACAGATCTAATCATGCCAACATATGCTTAAAGCCCTTCAATCATTTTAAACTGTTCTTAGGATGAAGACCTAATACCTACAAATGGGTGTTTTAGGGAGGTGCTGTGGAAAAAGTAATGGGGTATCCTAGGATCACAGAAAATTACAGATATCTCCTCATGGGAGTAGTGTGGGGAGAGGGAACCAGAGGGCAGGAAATTGGTTACCAGCCTCCAACGTGGGCCACCTTTACCTCTATAAAAAAGGACACTCCAGAGTACTGCCCTTTTGGGATGTAGTTAAATGTGTTGTGAATGAGGATTCCAGAATTGAAGTTAAAGACCTGGATTTTCCACATGGTTCTTCTTCACTTAACCTCTCCACTCTACCTAATGCCAACAAAGTTGTGCCAATTAAATAAGGATTAAATGAGAACATTTCTGCAAAACTTTTCACACAATACTTGGACAATTATTAGCTACTCTCAAGGTAAATGAACACACTTTCTCTCCTATTCACATTCATTGAGAAAGTATGCCTATGCCCCCCACCTCAACTCACCTGCATCATTTTTATGGAGAAAGAACCAATCATTTCAAGGAGGGGCAGTTTCTATTCTTATCCCTTTTTGTCCTTTCTCTACCACGATTTTTATGTATTTATGATATGTATGTATGTATTTACATACATACATATCTTTAAGTCACCATCTTTGAGCTCACATAAATCTGACACTTGCAACATAATCTCAGAATACATTACTACTGGCTTCCTCTGAAAATAATCAAGATGATGATGTTATTATAATTTCATTATAATAAAATGTACATTGGTAGCACTATCTTTGTTCTAAGAATTTACTTCAAGTCAATCCTTAACATGTCTGTGGTAGCTTCTATTATTATCATCCCCATTTTACGATGAAGGAAACCCTGGAAGTTTAAATGACTCACTCTCCAAAGTCACAGCTAGTCATTGGCAGACCCAGGAGTCAAACCAGATTTTTTGGCTCTGGTTCCTACTCTCTATGACTTTCTTATTCTGGGTAATTAGGAGAGTGTGCAGTGACCAACAATACAAATTCTGGTATCTGGTGGATAAGGGAAAGCTTTTGCTTATTAAACTATTACTTTGTGACAGGCCCCTGGTAACCCAGATGGCAAGTAATCCCTTTAAGAATCTGAATTCCAGTTTGCCTAACTGGTAAGCCTATTGTGCTCCAGTTGCTGTTGGGAGAAGTGGCTCTAACATGATCACCAAGGAGCTGCTAAAACTCCACCTTCCCCGACTCCACCTGTGCAGTCAACATGGAGGGATGACAGAATTCTGGTGCAGGTTTGAGTTCTTTGAAAATAAATATGTTCCATTGAAATTTGATCTACATGAAGAAAATGAAGCACTTATTAGTATGCAGCCCGATGACTTATCACAAAGAGATCATATCCCTGTAATAAACACCTGGATCAAAAAAAATAGAACAATAACTAGATCCCAGAAGCCCCTCCTGGCCACTCTCAATCATTGTCTCTCCACTCTCCTCCCCATATATTAACACTGTCTTGCCTTGTTATACCACAGATTAATTTTGTCTGATTTTATTCTACACAGAAAGGAAATTATGCATTACGTTCTAACTTCTTTATCGCAGTATTATTTATGTGAAATTCACATTTATTTTCTGTTTAGCAGCTCATTTTTGTTGCTCTATGGTGTCCCATGGTATGAATATACTACTGTTCATCCAGTCTACCCTGGGTAGGCAATTAAATCATCTGTTGAACTGGGGAAGGGGATTCCAGCCAGACTTTAAAAACCTGTGATCTCTAGTTTTGCTCTGCTCACTACACAAATAGAAAGTGATAGTACATTTACACCATATCTAAGTAAATTGAAAGAACCAGCCTGTGAGTTCCTGCCACACCAGTGAAATCTGAATCCAGCATTAATATTTCATATCTTCCTCAAGGGTCTCCAACAGAATTTTTATGTCACAGCTCATGTTAAATATAAGTGAAATATTAAGGAAACTATATTTAAGGGAAACTTGTACACCTTTTTTGTTCTCATTTAATTTATTTAAGAGCACATGATGCTGTAGTTCTTGATTTAGCAAAAAAAATTCTCTTTACAGAGATTTATGATTTTATTTGTTGTTTTACTCTTTATTAGAAACATAAATAACATTTTCTACATTATTTTCAGTCAGTATTGTGGTATAGTTTCACTGTGTTTGCAGCAATTGGACAATGTCCTTTAAAGATTTGTTTCCTCAATGTGAAGAAAAAAAGAATATTTGGTGCTTTTCAACAGGAGAATAATTTTAAAGATGTATATGCTAAGGAGCCACCAGGTATAAAGAAGTATGTAAATGAGATCCAAATACATAAGGAGGCAGATACTTCTTTCTCACATTCTCAAAAGAAATCTCCTAAAACTGAACTCCATTCTCCTGGAGGTCTCAATGAAGCCTAACCAAGCTGATGCATTTGTAGACAATAGTCCCATGGACCAGCATTTGTAAACAGCCAGTGCCATACCAATGAGGTTCCCAATGAAATAGATCAAACCCTGCAGTAACTTCTGGCTTGGACTTTCTAGCACCTAGAAACTGGCTGAAATGGCCATAAGTGCCTGAATAGGTCACCAGACCATCCTACACAACATCATAGTAGGAAAGATGTAATCTTGCCAGCCACATACAAGATGAAGAGGTTCCTTGGAATCTGTTTGAGAATACCCAAGGCAATGTCCAAACACCACTTCTCAATCAGGATCCTGTCTGTCTCTTGCACGCTGGTCTCAGCCACTTGTTTGTCCAATAAATGACTGGGTACAAGGAGTCTACTAGACCACTGTATTTGTCACTTTGGTCCCTGCTGTGTCCTCCAGGACTGCTCAGTTCAATAGCCCACTTGAAGTGGTGGCACCTTATGGCCTCAGGCCCCCTTGGTCTGCAAAGGCATGGATCACCTCCAAAAGCTACAGATTCTCTAAGGCCAAAATGACTGTGATTGGTATCCCCTACTTAGAATTTTTTTTTTAAATATCCAAATATGTAGATCTATTTTGTTGTTTTCAAGCATTTACTGTCCTTTCCTGCAAAGCCAAATGAGATACATTATATTTATAGTAGATGTTTCTGAAGAGCTAGTAGGAATTTTTTATTTTTTGTTAATGTTTATATTTTAGTATATCAAAGCATTTGTAAAAGATTCCCAAAACTTCCCCATGAGAAATGGGGAATTAAAAATATAATACTATATGTAATTACAGAAATAGAAAGGGAAGAACTGATTATATAATGAATGAGAATATCCCAAGAATTAAACTTGGATTATTTGCTGTCTTATGTACTGTTATGGACCCCATCATTCCCAGAGCAAAATGTACCTCGTCTTACACAAAATTTGGTTCAGATGTTAAGAATAATGATGCAACACACACAAGAAGCAAGGAAAAGTTTACTACTCACACAACAAGCCTTTTTACTACTCACACACAACAGGGGAGAGCAGAGAAATACTCAAACAGGCCCAAAAATGTCTTAAAAAGTAGGGAAAGGAGCTTAGCTTGAAATTTTTATTATGGTAAGTGGATGACCATAGGCTGAGTGTCCTGAACAGGAAGGGTCATGCTTGGCTTCAGTTTCCTGCTTGTCCATAAGAAGTAGCATCCAGGCATTCTTATCAGCATATCCAGATGGGGGTATAGGGGGAAGACAAATGAGTGAGGCTTTAAAGATATCACTAACCGAACATACAATGATGGAGTCAATTTACTACAAATACCTTCCAAAACCAAAGGAAGAAATTATAACAACAACAACAAAAAGGGTCATTTGATAGTTCACTATTCATTTATGGCCATACTGAGGTAAGAGATTTTGAGGAAGGTATAATAGAGAAACAGGGCATAATATTTTCTGTAAACACAACAGTGAAGGTACACAAATGTGATTTGTTATTCAAATTGTAACATGATACCTTTCCCAATTTAATCCAGAAAAATTCTAATTTGTCTGATGTTTACAGAACACCATGTATCAAATGGACCAGTTCTGAGCTGAATTTGCCAGCATCGATTGTATGGGGATGGTGATATAAGAGCATTTCTGGGGAAAGATTTTACACACACCTAAATACTATTCACCTGTGTCTCAAAATATAAGCACAACTTTAATGTTTTAAATTTTTGAAATGGTTTTGTTTCTTTTTTGCCTGATTACTCAAATGAAATATTCTGTATTATTTTATGGTAATTTTTTCCACACATTGTATTTGTGAGATGCATCTATATTAGTTCTACAGGAGTTAGTGCTTTTTATTTGATGGCATTCTCTATTGTATAAATAGAGCACAATTTATTTATTCAGTCTACTGTTGGAAGGTCTTAAGTTTCTTTCCAGTTCAGGCCTCTTATAAATATTGTTGCTGTGAATATCATTGTGCATCTTTTGGTGCAGGTATATGTTTATATTTCCGCTGGTCATAAAATTTGGAGAAGAATAACTGGGTCATAGAATATAAGTATATTCAAAGTATTTTGATAATGCAAAATAGATTTCTAATGTTACCACTAAGATAAATTTTCATCAGCTGTGTATGACCATTTCAGTAACACCATGTGATCAGAAATACTTTTTAAATTTTAGCATTTTAAATTTCAGTTTAGGGCCTCTCTCAAGCATACCTAGATTTCCTTAATCCAATCAGGGATTGAGATGGATAAATCAATGAGATCTCTTAAAGGTTGGCCTGTTGCTGCTTCATAATTGGTTCTATGCATCTTATTTTAAAGATTGGACTTTGTACCAGGAACCATACACTGTGAGTTCACCTGGATACTAGGTTTTGTTCCTTCAGCAGGAAAGTTGGTTGAGGGCTCCACTCAGACATTCAGCATTCATTTCAGAGTCAGTCATTGCTTCAGAGGGAAATCTCCCCTCCTGGGCCTTCCTCCTCATTCCTGGATCTTGTCCTTACATATCATCCTACCTGGTAGCTCATCAGTTACTTCAAAGTGGCATTGCATGAGTATATGTGCCTGTGTATGTGTTATTTCTTAAGTTTTTTGCACACTGAAATCCTGATCTACATTTTCATTTTGTGGATCACATGGCAATCAGTTCTCCAGGTTGGCAAGTTTCTCAGAGTAAATTTAATGTAGTCCAATGACCATCCACTATGTGCACAGTTTGATATAGCTATCATTTGAGATGCTCAGTTGAAAAAGCAAAAACCTGTGGTACATTATGAATTCTGTGGTGTCAAAAAGTCTGCTTTTAAACCAAAGGTGCCAGATGCTTTTCCTAGTCTTTTTCCCCAAAAGACTGAAATATTTGAAGTTGGGTTTTTTAAAACTTAATTTTGTACATTTACTAATTGAAAATATCAACAATTAAAAACTAAAAAGAAAACACAATTGAATAAAAACATACATTTCTCAAAGAAATATAGCAAGCCAGACACAAAAACACTAATACTGTATGATTGTTACTATGAACCAAATACATTCTGTAACATACTGTATGATTCAAAAAAATTTATATGATGCTGGGGTTTTTATGCTGTTTAACTAATTCTCTTAAAGTTGAGGATGCTAGGTAAATTTCCTACGAATGCTGCTGTCACAGCTGCTACCTTCAGTTACAGATACAAGGTTGGCAGGTCCATCTGATTATATTGATTCCTCAGTTATGAGGGTTCAAAGATTTTGAGATATTCTAAAATTACAATACAAGCTGGAATTAAAAAATGAACCTGGGGGAATGGATTTGAAGCACATTTTAATAGATGGGAGCAACGTTGCAATTACCCATGGCCTGAAAAATTATTTTATTGTCATGAAATTGCAATTGCAGTTGAAATATTTTGGAAGTTTGGTACCAGAAACATCACTATATTTGTACCACAATGGAGAAAAAGGTGTGATCCTGTCACAGAACAACATTTCTTCTCCTAGCTCTAGGAGCTCAGAATATTAGCTTTAACTGCTGCATGGATAGTCTTTGGAAAAAGAATTGTTTCTACTATACTTGTGGGCAAAACTGGGAACATAATTGTAAGAAATCATAACTTCTGAGAATTTGTGACTGAGTCAGTCTCTTGGAAAGAAATTATTACAAAAGATTCAGCACAAATGAGTTTTTATGGCAAAGAGATTTCAAAGTGAGTTAGGAGGTCATTCCATAGATTACGCTTATGCACGTCTCAGGAGGATCTCACTGACTGCCACAGTAAACTTTGCCTCAAACAGCAGGGTTCCTAAGGGCTCTAGAGACATCTAGACACTATAAGCAGGGCAGACAATCTCAGGATTTCAGCACCCTGTCAGTTGGCTTTACTGTGGACTAGATGTTCCCCAATGTAACAGGGTTAGACTCATTTATAATTTCCCTACATATGACTCTTCTGCCCCTATTATTTGACCCTATAATTAACACTATACTTGTTAAATATACATCCCAGAGACTTAAATTTTTTGTCTTTTCATATGCCAGTGAAGCGCTGAATCCCAGCAGAGAAGGAACACCTACTCTCCTATTCATCTATTCATTAGACTTGCACAGGACAACTAACAAAAGGATGATGATGGACAACACCTATCCCAAAAAAACGGATAGTATATACAACTACAAGCAAGACAGTTCCATCTGTCTTCCCCATGGGATCTAAGACCCCTCTCAATGAAAAACAAAATGGGCGTCACCGTCTCCAAATCCTCAAGATTGAGGAATGAAAAAACATAAAGGGGAATGCAACTTTGGACTAAAGTATGCTTACTGTTATTCTAATAATGGAAGAACTTGTATCATCGATATAAAGGCAGTGGCCACCAGAGGTTCTGAGGGGAGGGACAGGAAAGAAAAGGTGCAACATGGGTCATTTTTGGGACATTGGAATTGTCCTTCATGACAATCCAATGGTGGATACAGGCCATTATACATTTTATCAAAACCTATAAAATTGTGCTTGGTGAAGTGTAAACTATAATGTAAACTGTAGTCCATGGTTAGTAGCAATGCTTCAATATGATTCATCAATTAAAAAAACATATATCACATTAATGAAAGATGTTGTTTATAAGGCAAATTGTGAGAAGGGGAAAGGGTATGGTATACGGGAAGCCTGCCCCCCCAAGCCACTGGCTTCCTCAGAAGCCCTACTTCCCACTTCTGCTGAGACTTCCTCATATCCAACAAAACCTGCCAATGCCAGTACAGAGATCTTCTGCAGAAACCAATGAGCTAAGAGAAGCCCTTCTGAAGATCTTCTCTGATTCAGAGAAAAGACTGAAGAATGACCAGATCTTGGAGGCAAACCTGTCCATTAAGGACTTGAGTGCACTTTCTGCCATGGTGTTGGACAGCAGATCACATCAAGGAGCTCTGGCTCATGGCTGACTGGTCCCATGCGAGCTACCATGTTTCCATGATGAAAAGTGACATAATGTGAAGAAGTTGATTTCCCAGTGTAAATGCTATCATAATGTATAAGAAGAAGAAAAAACAGATGATTTTAGTATTTACAAAACCTAAGTTTTTAAATCAGCTTTTTCTATATAAAAATTATGCTGCTATTACACATTTAACATTTTCTATAAAAGGAAAGGCTACATTTTCTGCCTGTTCAGAACTGTTTAATAGCAGTTTACTCTTGAGTATATTTACATTTTCAGGATTTTAACTTATTTTCTGTAAAACTGAAAATATTGAAAACTGAATATAATTGAATTTTCTAAATAAAAAAGAGTTACTTTCTTAAGGAAATCAGGAGATCTTTTTTAAAAAAGAAAAATGGCTACATACAGCTGGTAAGAATTCAGTGGGCCTTAACTAGCCCCTTCCCCATCCCTCACTGGCTTAGAGAGGCATTGGCCAGCATTCCCAGTGTGGATCAATAGTCCCTGATCTAGAAGAAGCAGAGTAATCCCCATGCACATAAGGAAACATGTATGTCTCTGGTGATGACCTAAGGGACTCACTGACAGAGTACTTTTCCTGTGTGTAGAAAACAGTTAGGAGTTCTCCTACAGAATGCTGTGACAAAACAGTTAAATTGTGCCTGTCAACCAAGATGCTCAATGAATTCCAAACAGGATAATCCCATGTAGTACAAAGCTTCAGCATATTATAACCCAACTGTCAAATGTTAACGATAAAGAGAATTCTGAAAGCCAGAAGAAAGAAGCAACATGTCACATACAAAGGAGCCTCAATAATAATAAGTGTCACTTTCTCATTAGAAACCATGTAAGAAGGAAGGTAGTGGCTTGATCTTTTTAACATGCTGAAAGCAAAAATTACCAACAAAGTATCTATATCAGGGAAAACAGTCTTTCAAATATAATGGTGAGATTAAGACATTTCCAGATAAATAAAAGCTTAGAGATTTAACCACCACTACACTGGCTCAAGAAGAAATGCTTAAAAAGATTTCTGCAAAATACCAGTAAAGGACAATAGACAATACATCAAAGCCACATGATAAAATAAATCTCTTCACTGAAGGTATTGTCATGGGGAAGTGTAAATATCAGTACAGTATTATTTTTGTTTTATAAACACCATTTTTTACTTCCTACAGGCTCTAAAAGGCAAATACATAAAATATAATGAGAAATCATTAGCTCTGGAATCATAATGTATAAACATGAAATGTGTGATAAGAACAACATAAAAAGGGGGACAAAAAGGTATAGGAATAGAGTTTGTACATTCCTTTGAAATCTTGTTGGGATCAAAGAAAACAGGATTGCTACAGATTTAGAATGTTAAATTTAACCCACATAAGTACAGAAAGTGCAAATATGGCAAAATATGCACGCTGACTATGATATAAATTAGGGTACACATTTCTATGGGTGGAGGGCAGAGTGAATGGGGAATTAAAACATAATGGACTTGCAATGACTGACAGGGCATAGGACTATGATTCAATGCCCCTATGGCATAGGTTGAGGAAAGGCAGCCTCTAGCCATAACCCACCAGACCAACTGAGTAAGCCATCATGGGCCCATCCCTTCCCAAGAATAAACGAAGTAGAGCAAATAAGGTCTGGGCCCAAACACCACCAACCCCTCCCACATACCAAGACTTCCTAGCCCACTCCTCCCTGACCATTTGGCCCCAGGCTCTACTCAGTTTCCCCGCCTATTGATGTACTGTATAAATCCATGTCCACCACCCTCTGGAGGTAGGCTGAAGTCTCTCTTCAGACCCCCTCTGTTGGGAAAGCTTCCCAATAAACTTTCTGCCTGCCAAAAATAAAAAAAGCATAATGCACATAGGGTTTCAATTTGGGGAGATACGAAAGTGTTAATAATGGAAATAGGTTAGATACCACAGTATTATGAATGTGAGTAATCTAATTGAATGGTGTGATTGAGCATGGTTAGGATGGGAAAGTTCATTTTGTGTATATGTTCCCACATTTTTTTTTAAAGAGCAACTAAAGAGGCAATGGCAATAAAATTTCAATAAACAAAACTTAATATAAAAACTAAATTCAGAAAATATCTTGATAAAAACATGGATACATAGAGGATTGTGGAAAGGTGGCATTGGACTAAAAGGCAGAACTCAATGCTCTCACAAAAACAAGGGAGAAAGAGACAAAAGTTGTCTGAGGGACCTGCTTTGGGGTTCTTCAGACAAGGACAGTGTTACACAACTCCCAGGAGGGTCAGAGTCAAAGAGATGAAGAAGTTGAAACAACAAAGATGAGTTATCAAACCCCCACAGTGGCTGGGAAGGGCTCCCCTCCCCCACCTGCAATATATTAAGCTGGGTGAAACTCCTGGCTCACTGCAGCCATTTGAAAAGGGAACAGACATCTTCTTCCCTGTCAGCTGTTTTAAGGGAAAAATGTATGGGAGTTGGGAACTTTTCTTCAGTGAATTCTGCCAGCAGAGCCTGCTTTGAATTTCCACTCCAGAAAGTCAATACAGGAACACAGGAAGCTCTGCTGGCCCATTTGGACATTTCATGGACTAAACTGTTCTCCATCCTCTTCTATCCTTATCCCTGGGAGAAAGTAAGTGCCACACTAGTCAGTCCCTGGTCCAATTTTGATAACTTTAGCCAGGCTATTTTAGAGACTTAGAATAAGTTGAACCAAATACCAATGAAGAGCTGGGGGAAAAAAATAGGCAAAAGAGAGAAACTGGCCATTAGAGTAAATTCACCAATTCAGATGAATAGCCATCAGCAAAAAAATCGCAAGTCATATTAGGAAACTGGAAGAGATGGCCCAGCCAAAGGAACTAACAAAATATCCTGAAGAGATACAGAATTTAAGACAATTAATCAGTGGTAGACATACAACTCTCCTAAATCACTTGAAAGAATTTAAAGAAAATATGACTAAAGATATAGAAGACATTAAGATGACACTGAGTGAGCAAAAGTACAATTTGAAAGCCTACAAAGAAAAGTAACAGACCTCATTGGAAGGAATGACACAATGGATGATATGAAAAATACATTAGAGGCATGTAAAAGTGGATTTGAATTGCTCAAACACAGAATTAGTGATTTCAAAGACTGGACATCAGAACTGGAAAAGACAGGAGAACAAAAAGTGAAGAGAACGGGAAAAAATGGAACAGAGTATCAGGGAATTAAATGACAATGTGAAATGTGCAAACATTCTTGTTATTGGTTTCCCAGAAGGAGAAGAAAATGGAAAAGGGGCAAAAAGAATATTTGAAAAAATAATGACTGAAAACTTCCCAACTCTTATGAAAGACAGAATTATCAATATCCAAGGTCAAAATACATCAAACAGAATAAATCCAAATAGGCCTAAAATGAGAAATCAATATTCAGAAAGACAAATATCAGAGATAAATAGGTAATTCTGAAAGCAGCAAGAGAAAATGAAAGTATCACATATAAGTGAACCTCAATAAGATTTAGTGCTAACCTCTCATCAGAAAACATGAAGGCAAGAAGAAAGTGGTATGATGTATTTAAGGCACTGAAAGAAAAAAACTGCCAGCCAAGAATTCTGTATCTGCAAAATTGTCTTTTAAAAATGAGGGTGAGTTCAAATTCTTCAGAAAGAAGCAAAAACTGATAGCATATGTTACCAAAAGACCAGAATTACAAGAACTACTAAAGGGAGTGCTGCAAACTGAAATGAAAAATATAAGGGCAAGAGATTTGGAGAATAGTTTAGAAATGAAAATTATTAGGAAATGTAAATAAAGGGTAAGAAAGGTATTAGGAAGTGTAAAATAAAGGGTAAGTAGAATCATATGACAACAAAGAACCAAAGGAAAAAAATAGATGAAATAAGTCATGCTTTTACAGTAATAAAATTTAATGTCCCTAATCAAAAGACAGAGATTTATAGAATGGGTAAAAACTATGAGGTGTCTATATGTTTTCTACAAAAAAGCTGACCTCAGACACAAGGACACAAACAGGTAAAAAGTGAAAGGTTGGAAAAAGTTATTTCATGCAAGTAGTAATCAAAAAAGAGCTGAAGTATCAATACTAATATTGGACAAAATAGGTTTCAAATGTAAAACTCTTATAAGGTATGAAGAATGTCATTACATGTTATTAAAAGGGACCATTCACCAAGAAGAAAGAACTAGAGATGAAAAAGATGGCGTCGGCTTAGGAGGGCGACTGCAAGCAGCTCCCAGATCACGGCAGAGAGTGGACAGGGTGCGGCACGGGTGTCTGTGCTGTGGGTGTGTGGAGTAAGAAGCTTGGGACATCTATCTGGACAGATCGATGGTGTGGACTGAACCATAGAGATTCGTGAGTTTTAAGCCTGCCTGTGGTGCTT
>JAQZBX010072220.1:0-15115 GCA_029593785.1 Cabassous unicinctus | reverse complement strand
AAATGCTTGTCTGAATGGTTTCTATGAATTACGTCAGATGTCAACTGACCAATGTCCCAGAGACCAGATGAGCTAGGAGCCCCTGCACACTGCATTCCAACACCCTTTACAAACACTAGTTTTAGCACTCTGCCTGTAATGCTGAAAAATAAGGAGCAGGGTTATGTCCAACCTAAATTCACATGGTGTGTCACCTTATTGTTGTCTTCTCTCTACAACCCGTCCTTTCTTTTACTGCTATGGCATCATCTCACCTATGTAGGTGACTCCCCAAGAGTGGAACTTGAGGGCTAACCCCTCTGTCAAGCTTAAATTAAGCACCACACTTTCAGGGATTAGCTGGGCAGCTTCCCCCCAATATTCTGTTTGACCCTGAGAACACCTCTAGAACTCAACTGTTTTTGATCTAGTATATTGTCAAACCTCTCCCTTTAGGGTGGCTTGTAAATTAATCCAAGTGCAATACTCATATTTTAGAAAAATGTGGGGCAGTGAGGGAGGGAGTCGTTTTTCCACATGTGGGTGATTTTGAGTCACATTTAGTTAGAACTCTTGTGAAGATAAATAATTCTAATAAATCAGTTCTTTCTCCATTAGAGATCAACTCTCAGTCCCCAATGACAAGCCAAAACATGTTTTTCTTCTTTGACCAAACACCCACAAAGAAAGCAGAAACCAGGTTAACAACTTTGTAAGTGGCTGCTCTTTATGCATTTATGTATTCATTTCTCCACAATGACTTATGAAGGTATTTGTGATTTCTCAGCCATTATGTTAAGGACTAAAGGCATAGCTGTACATAAGAGAGAGATGATTCATATTCCAATGAGATTCATAATTGTGGATTGAGTTGTGTACCCCAGTCTGGTCATGTTCTTGGTCTGGTTCCACAATCTGCTGTTTGTAGACCCATTGTAAATAAGATCTATTCATGATGTTATTTCCATTAGTGTGAGGCTCCACTGAACTAGATTGGATTTTAATCTGGAATACTGGAGTCCTTTATAAGCAGAATCAGGCAGAGTGAGAAACCAGTAGAGGACGCCATGTGCATTGTCATGTGACAGAAAAGCAAAGGACCAAGGATCACCAGCAACCAGCCCCCAAATCATCCAGTCTTCAGGAGGAAAGCATTGCTTTGCTGATGCCTAGAGTTTGAACTTCTCCTAGTGACAAAACTGAGCCAATAAATTCTCATTGTTTAATCCAATCCACTGCATGGCATTTGCTTTAGCGGTGTAGAAACTAACACAATAAATGATCATACAAATAATTACAATAAATTGTATATAAAATGTCTTGTAATATGGAAAAGTCATAGTTTGATTACAGCAGATAGCAGAGAAACGTAACATGATATAGACAGTCAGAATCACCCTTGTAGTCAAATAAAACATTTAAGCAGAGACTTAATAAAAATATTGACTTATGAAGATAGAAAAAAGACTGCAGGGACAGACTAGGCTGTACATCATTCTCTAGTTTACGAAATTCTCAATCCCTTTTACTACACTTTTGGCTCTACATATTCCTTTGATTTCAGGAGTGCTCTCAACTTTATTTCTGAAAGATGCTCCCTCCACTTTTTCTTCTAAACCCTGCACTAGTACCCACCCTCATGCTCTGTTACATTCAGCATCTGACAGTAAATTTAAGAAAAGGGAAGCTTGAAAAAATGGAACTCAGACAGCAAGGACTTTGCAGAGCAAAAGGTTCTGGATTTAAGTGGAAGCTGAAAGAGCTACAGGACAAAGTAACAAAACCATTTGACAACTTACCATAAGTCTCAGAAAAGAATATGGATGTGGAAGAATGAGCCAGAATATGAGTCTGATGTTGGAATAAACATCACAAAATTCAATTTACTTTAATGGAGAGTAGCTGAGGAGGAAGGAGTGACTCTGTTGGAAAAATATTTCAATCAATAAGGATTTTGAACATTCTGCACAATATCAGAGAGGATAGGTGGAATATACAATGTTTTGCTTAACTTTTAATAGTATATTTGTCAATGTAGTAAACAGCATAAAAGGCAGACTTAACTATATCATTTCCAATTCTATGATGAAGTGATATATCATTGAATATTTCTTAATCTCTAAGTTCCTATGGCATTCCAGGAAATAACAATTTATAAGAGGGAAGTTCTAGAATTAGCATTAAAGTGATATGGTTATGATGGAATTTCTTCTCCGTTTAAAAAATTATCTTTAAATTATGTTTTATGTGAGTGCATATATATACATATATATGGATATATACACAACACATATATATGTAATGACATGAAAATGCATATATAAAATTTGTGATATATTTTGAAAATTCTATGAAAATAATAAGAAAGCTGCTGATAAAACATATTGTGAGAAAAATAGAAAATAGAATGATATAGAAAAATTCCAAGTTTAAAAATGAATGGATATTATAACTACTGCAATGGGATATTCAGAAATTTGAATGCTATTATTAACTATATGCTAATTAGATAACATTTTCCATTTCCAAGAACTGTTCAGGCACCTCTGGGAATACAAATTATACTATCCTCATTTATACTCTGGTATAAGGTGAAATATATTATACTTGTAAATGAAGTATTGAAAATGCATTATAGAAAGGCATCACCAATGATTGATTTATATATATAAATATATATATAAATAAATTGGATATATATAGCCAAATTATGTAACATACTTTGAGACAAATAGAGGTGAATGTGCATATAATTATTTTATTCATTTATTATACATAATAGAAATACATAGATTTTCAGCAGTCATTGTATTAATCTATTCATATATAATATATGGTTTATATCCAATCTGGATATATTCCTCAAACCTTTAGAGATGTAATCTCAATGAATATTTAAAATGAAATTCCCACAAATGTATATTCAATTTTTGGTTACTTGGTTCAGTCACTATAGAGTGTGCTCTGGGATACTTTTATACAATGTATCTAATGATTGTCATCAGAAGAAAGTTGCTTAAAATGGATATTTTTATATTGACTTACTGTATTTTTATCCACCCTTACAAGTCGGTTTTATGGAGAAAGCTACACACTTACATGTAATTGAAATGGTAAGACTACCTATCATAAACCTCATCCAGAGAATGTATAGAAAATAATTTCTTTTTCTCAGATAAAGGTCTACACCATTAAAATGCTTCTACTCTCCTGCAAATAGATAAACACTGTCCCTTTACATATCTGGTTTCCTTCAAATATCCCTGGAGTAGAACTGCAATTGAAGTCTCTTCTATGAGCCTAGACATTAGTTGCCCACTATTATTCAGTGTCCTACTGAGAATTAGAATACGTACTAAACGTTCTGCAATTCTCTGGTACAAACCAACTGCTCTAGCCCTCATCGACTCTTCCATCACAGCTAGATTTGCATTCTAAACATGTTCTTAGAAACGTGGGTCTTTAGGATACTTCTACTCACTGGTACAAAATGCTAATCTATTTACCTTCAGTATTTATTTATATATTTATCTATTATTAAATTGGTACAGGTGCATATAACTATAGGACTTTAATTTTAGAGGAAACTTTAGAAAATAACTGCTCTAATTCATTCTCCATACCTTGCATAAATTCAGTGATAGATGGGAATATCTGTAAAATTGACATCCCTTTATAAACGTCTGTCAGAAAATTCTTTTTTAGAGCAGACTGAAGAAAATAACTTCATGTTATTTCATACCTATGGAATTTAGTTCTGTTTTCTGAAAGAAATAATCAACATCCTCTGTTTGTCAAAGAAGAGCTCTTAGATACTTGAAAAGAACTATTACAAATGTCTCAATCTTCTACTTGCCATATTAAATAACATTGGCTACTACTTGTGCTCCTTGTGTTACTTTAATTTCAGCTCCTCAGCTTTCTAGTAAAACCATTTTATAGTCATACTGCAGACTATTACCTTCTCCTTTTAATACATGTAAGGAGTACAGACTTCAATCTGTCCATTAACTTATTTGAAGATGACACTATATTTTGCACTAGAATCACACAGTAGCCTTCATTTATAACTAATTTGTAATAAAAATATCATATCAAAATAATTTTTAATAAATTACAATAGACTTATTTTCCCAATATATTTTAAGACATTTGTATTTCATAAATAAATGCAGGATTTTATATTTTTGGATGTGGCTTATAAGCATCAATGCTCTAACATGTGGAGAAGTAAAATATAAAGGAGATTATTAAGATGCCATATTAATCTTGGCATTATAGTGACTTTAATTTCAGCCTAACAATGAGAAGAAACATGGAGTGGAAACAATTTTCTGTTTTTGAGTTCAAACTTGAGGAGTTTGCCATAATCTTGTTTGTGGAGCAAAAGGCAGGAAACAGGTTTGTGGGGCATTGAGTTCAGTTCTGGATACACCTAGCTTACGTTGTTGGAGAGACAGCCTGATGAATAGGTGGCAGTACAGTCAGAGACTGAGAAAAGATCAGACAGAGGTCAAGAGTAGGTATAAAAAAATATAAAAAAATAGTAAGATCTCAGATTTAGAAGAAATCTTATCCATCCACCAATACAAATTATAAGTTATCTGCAAAAGAGTTCCTGAGTGGTTGATTGATTTTGACCTATGTAATGAGTACATGATACCATCATTTCTCCTGGGTCCATTCAAAATTATCCAGGGTGAACATTTTAAAAAATTAATTATCTACATAGATGAACTAGTTAAAGACATAAGGAAGGATGGTATTTCCGAGAAAGCGTGTAAAGGGAAAAGAGAAGAGGGGTTTGAACATAACTTAAGGAATACATTATTTTGGACTTAGTGAAAAAAGAAAGAACCATAAGAAAGTTGGAGTGTGTGACAGGAATTAACTAGATGCTCACCAAACATATCTATATTCTTATTAAACACTATACTAGGATATATATTTTTTCAACCTTCTTACAATTACAGTTGGTTATGTTACTGATTTCTGGCCAAAAAAGTTTTGTAGAAGCAAAAGGAAGTCAGTATGTGACTTACATAATCTTACATGCTTTCATGTTTCTAGTTTCTGAAGAATGTGCTAAACCAAAGAAATGAAAGGTCTTGGATACTTGCATATCTTCCTTGGAGAAGTCAATGACTTATAAGGACTTATGTCATTATTGGATTAAGGCTCACCCTCATTAAGTTTGGACATATCTTAACCAATAACATCCTCAAAGTTCCTATTTAAAAATGAGTTCACACCCACAGGACCAGGGGTTGGAAAGTGAACATGCTTTTGCGAGAGAATTGATTCAATTTCAGAAACAAGCTGAATTGTCAGGATGGTATGAAGTCATTGACTAGCTTCAAGTTTCAGTGAAAAGATATGGCTGGAGGCAGACTACAAGAAGTTGAAGAGTTATGGTTGATAATTTTAAAAATGTGGAGAAAGAAGGTGAGTAATATTTTTAAAGAAAAGTATGTTGGTTTCCTAGCTGGTCAAATAAATATGAAACAATGGTTTGTCTTAACCAATAGAAATTTATTGTCTCACATTATCCAGGCTAAACGAAGTCCAAAATCGAGGTGTCAGCAAGTCAATGCTTCTTTCTGAACACTGTCACATACTGAGGCTGGCTGCTGGCAATCCATGGTCCTTGGCTTTTCTGTTACATGACAATGCAAATGGTGGTGCCTTCTCGGTTCTCTTCCAAGTCCTGTTGACTTCCAGATTCTCGCTGCTCTCTGTGTTTTTTTTCTAATCCATCTGACTTCACTCTGCTTATAAAAAACTCCAGTAATCTTGATAAAAACTCAATCTGGTTTAGTTGGGTCACATCTTTAAAAAAAAAAAAAAATCAATTTATTGAAGTATTCATACATGAACATACATAAACTATAAGTGTTCAGTAAACATTGTAAACTTTCAAACCAAACATGCATAACATCATAAAGGGCTCCCACACATCACCCCTGCAGAAACACCCTGCATTATTGTGAAAATTTGTTAACAAATCATGAAAGAGCATCGTCAAAGTATTACTACTAACTATAGTCTGTATCTTCCTCCCCTATACATTTTTTTAAAGGATTTATTTATTTATTTATTTATTTATTTTTAGCCATTTTTACACACACACAGACCCCATTTTTGCTGTTTCTGTGTCTATTTGCTGGACAATTCTCTGTATCTGTTTCCTGTCCTCTCTTCTCATCCTTCTCCTCTTGTCTTCACTGGGATTTGATCCTCGGAATCTCCAATGTGGGAGAGAGGCGTCCTAATGCCTTTGTCACCTTAGTTCCTAGATTTTCAGCTCAACTTGCCTTGGCTCACCCTTGTGTCACTCTCCTGTTAAGTCATCATATTGCTGCGTAGCTTGCGGGGTCTGATGGCTCACCTGCGCATAGGCCTGGTGGCACACCCGTGCATAGGGCTTGGCAGCATACCCATGCCAGGGCTTGGTAACCCATGCACCTTCTATATTTTTCTTTTTTTAATTTTTACCAGGAGGACCCAGAGATCAAACCCAGCCCTCCATATGAGAGCTGGACGTCCAACCACCTGAGCCACATCTGTCCCCCTGCTATATCTCTTAAGGTTGACCAAAGATACCCAAAGTTATAGTCTTTTCCCACACAGGATGGTCATATAATAAATCAGGCTTAGTTTATCATCAGCATTCTAAAAACCAGACCTAGGGAGAAAAACTAGGTTTGGGGACACATGCATGGTTTCTAATATAGCGAATGTTTAGCCTACCCTGGTTATCACAAAACCAGGACAGTGAGAATATTAGCACTTGGGCTACATCCTAACTGAAGTAATAACGTGGAGAGGTGTTATGTAAAATGGATCCAAACCCACCAGAATCTAGATGAAGACCAAGAACATGTTCAAACTGTGGTATATAATTCAATTCACTTCAACAAGTTTGGAATCTAAACAAAGGAGAGATATGATGCTACCTGTGAATAGTATCATATTAGTCAGGTTCTCTAGGGAAACATATCTGACAGGCTATATCTGTAAATAGTATAAGATACTATAAAATTGTTCATGTGACTATGGGGATGCACAAGTCCAAATTCTGCAGGTCAGGCTGCAAACCAGGGACTCCAATGAAGGTCCTTGATGAGGTCCCAGGAGATGATGGCTATGTGAAGTAGAGATGGGAATTCTCTCTCTTAATGCTGAAATTATTTCCCCTTTTAAAGCTTTCAACTGATTGAATGAGATGTCACTCATTGCTGATGGCAATCTCCTTAGTTGATTGTAGATGTAACCAACCATCTATGCAATTGATTCACTGATTATTAAAGTACATGAAATACCCTTGTATTATAATTAGCCCAGTGCTTGCTTGACCAAACAGCTTGGCACCATTACCTGGCCAAGTTTACACATGAGCATAACCATCACAGTCCACCCCTTGTCAACTTGGCAACCATACACATCACTTTAAATCATACTTAGTCTCTAAATAAAAACAATACCATATATATCCGCCTAACAATATTCATCTGTTTTCCTGTGTACAACTGGAAATGCACTAAATCCCTCCAGAATAAGATGCAGGTCCTTGCAGGTCCTTAAGTACTATGACATGAAACTAATACAGCTTATGTCATATGATAAAGGAAAAGTTCAGGCAAAGAACAAAGATACTAGTTTTATGTACATATACAAACATACTCATAACAAAACAAGGAAGACATATTCACCACCATTACAGTCCTTGTTTCTGTAACTGGTTGAAGTTTGTATTTATCACTTCCTTCTTTCACTACCCATTCCATGTTCTCTTTACCCTCAGCAAGCACCTCATCTGGCCATGGTTCTTTGCCTTGTGGGATGACCCAAACTTTCATTCCTGAAGATTCTGGGCCATTGTTTGTCCTTCCTGGATTGAGATGTTGTACTTTTCCATTGAATTTATTCATAGGGTATGGTAATCCCCTAAGAGACTCCCTAAGGGATCTCTTGTATTCCAGGTAAACTATTCTTTACCTCCGTTGTATAGGTGCAATCTTATTTCCCCTTGAAAGTCAAGATCAATCACCCCAGCCAGAACAATAATTGCCTTCTACGAATCTAGGGGAAAAAAAGATGGAAAGCAGGAGAAAAGGTAAACTAATGAAATATATTTAGGAAGAGGAAGAAAAACAAATGCATTAAGAATACAATTAATTAAAATTGATTTTGTAGCACAGCTACAATGGCAAAGCTCTGTGAATTGCCCCAAATTTATACACTAATAATCATCACATATTCTGTATGGCTGATATAAAGCTATAAATTTACCTGACTAAAACAAATTTGTGCCATATATTTCTAATATTATCTATAATGTATCTATCAATATTGTGACAGTTTGAAGTTTTGGAACCCAGAAAATCATATTCTTAGGGCTAATCCTTTCCTGTGGATGTGAACCTACTGTAGGTGAGAACTTTTGATTAAATTACTTCAATTAAGGGCCTTTAAATATATTGTGTGACCTAGGGTGTGTCTTAATCTTCTTACTGGGGTCCTTTATAAATAGAGGATTGAAAAGCTGCAGAAATAGGAAAAAGTCTGCAGACACAGAGAGGAACCCAGAGGCTTTGTAGAAGACCCCAGGAGCCAGAACCTAAAATCAATGGACACAGAAGCTGAGAAGAAGCCACATTAGACAGAAGCTGAAAGCTATGAGGCCCAGACGAGAGGGGAGAGGCAAGCAGCCTGCCATGTGCCTGATGACCCACAGCTGCAGCTTGGAGAGAAAGGATCTCCTGATGATGCCCTGATTTGGACACATTCATAGGCTCATAACTGTAAGCTTTTTTTTTTTTTTTTTTAATATATGCTTTTTATTAGAGAAGTTGTGAACTTACAAAACAATCATGCATAATGTGCAGAATTCCCATACAACACCCTTCCACCAACACCTATATTGGTGAGGAACATTTGTTACAGATTATACAAGAACATCATCAGACTATTACCACTAACTATGGGCCATAGTATACATTTGGTATATGTTTTCCATACACCCCCTATTAGTAATCCCATGTATTAGTATTGTACATTTGTTATAGTTCAGGAGAGAACACTCTCATGTTTTTTCTGTGGACCACAGTCTATCTTCCACCACATGGTTCACTGTGTTGTACAATCCTATGCCTCGTAAAATCTATGCAAAGTGTACAGTCAGTGAGTCTCAAATTCATCACAGAGTTCTGTAGTCTTGACCTCAATATTTTTTTTACTTTTTCCTTAGTCCAAAAGTAAAAAACCATACCCCCTATTATTGACCTTTAGCATTGATATTGTACCTCCTTTGAAATTGATGTAATAATATTACAATATTGCTTTTAACTATAGTCCATAAGTTACTTTAATTGGATTTTTCCCTTTTATCATCATATTCTTATCACCTTATAATAGTGATGCACATTTGTTCTAGTTCATAGAACATTCTTGCATTTGTATTCTTAACCATAATCCTCATTCACCTCTGCGTTCACTATGTTATTTACTCTCTAGATTATTTTCTAGCTTTCCTTCAATTGACACTTACATCCCTAGATTACCTCTTTCAGCCTCAATCCCTTTTGTAAATCAGCTAAGTTAGCTAGACTGTCAAAGTGTGGACATGGATAGAGTTGATGCTAACACATTATGTTGATTGTAACTAGAACTGGTAAGCTTTTAACCTAGTAAATCCACATTGTAAAGCCAATCCATTTCTGGTATATTGCTCCCAGCAGCCTTTAGCAAATCAAAACTGTTATTATAAGGCATTTTAAAAATTTGTCTAAAATTGACCTACAAAATCATAGTAATCATGGTAATATGAAATTTAAGTCAGGCTGGCATGACTTGTTTAGTGAAAATATATCAACTCATTCTTCTTTCTGAAGTTTATTTTCTGGTCTCTAAAAATTAATGACCAGTTTTCTTATAAAAAAAACTATGTCCTTGGGATTAGGATATCCATTTGTTTCACTATTTATCCTGTGTGTGTGTGTGTGTTAACTTTCTGAAATCTGCATGTTTAAAGCTTATCAAATATCTTTCTTGGTCAACATCCTCTTTATTTTATATTGCTATAACTTCCAAGGTATTTGTAAATAGGAAGGAGAAATATAGAGCAAAGCTCCAAGAATATCATCCAGAATTTTGAAATTTGTAAGCTAGGATGATAGTGAATTATTTGGAGAAAACACTGGGTTGAATAATTGAGAAGAATAGTGGGAACCAAAAAAAGAGGACAAAACCAAAGACACTTTTCACCTATTTAAATAGGTAGTCCATTGTCAATTCTGGTTGCTGTAATGAAGATTATCATTATTCAAATTTCCACCAATGTTTCCCAAACCTCCACATAGATGATGATATACGTGAAGTTATAATAATATCCTGTGTTGAAAAAAGACATTCATGGAGGAATATTGGAGTGCCACAAATGATGGCTTTAAACTATTCTGCTTTCCTTTTTCCCTCTTTAAAATTAGATTTATGTTTTCACCAATTCCCCTACCCTCCAGTATAGGGAGAAATGAAGGAAAACACATACTTTTAAAATTAGATTTCTCAGTTCTGAATCAAGCAATTTTCACAAGAGCAAATCTATTTTTATTTTTTTAAAATGCAAAGAAAAATTATAAAGCATTATGGCACTTTGCTACTAGCATACAGATGATGGAAAGTTCTCTCTCTCCCATATGTAATCCAGGAGATTGTTATCCCAGATGTCCTAAAAACTTGACCAATCAGAGAAGATCCTAAGCAGCATTTTATATCAATTATGTGTAAAACCCTGCCAATTATCTTCTCATTTAATCTACATCAATAACTGAGAAGCACAAAAGATGTAAACTCAAACCATCTGCTCTCACTACAGTAGGCTACTGAGAGCTTAGACAATAATTCACATAGTAAAATACTCTGATACATTTATCTGGGATCATGCTGTTTAAGTGGGATTTGTGCTTAAAAATATTACCACTTTGGCTTATCCACTATTACAAAATATGTTTTCCCCTTTTAGGAAAAGCATTGTCATTTCTGTTTTGTTACAATAGTAAATTAAGAGAACTTCTGCCAGCTACCTATAAAGAAAAAAAAAACCTGCACTTCTACTTTATGCTTCACTGTAATTCTTTTTTCTGTTGATGTTAACAACACACATGCTCTTAAATGAGAATAGGAAAAATCTGGCTTCCAGAAATTCATTCCTTTGACACCTGCACAAATTTTGACCATGCTAAATGCCAGTATAAGGCCATATCAAAACATAAAATGTTAGCCAAAAGTGCCTACATGACCCAAGAAAAGTAAGTATTTAAAGGCTATAATCACAGAAGATGACTGATACGTAAGATAGTATAATGTGACTTTTTTCAAGCATTAGAGACACAGAATTGGCAGTTGGCAAAATATATATGATTTTAAATAATGTTCCAATGAGAATAAAGATGTCAGATAATTCCCTCCTCTTTTCCATCAATGTCGCTGTTTTACATTGTAGCGTATCAGACTGTCAAGTTATCTCTGTATTCCCCAGTTTAACAAAAATATGTAAATGACAATATTACACTGCCCATCCTCCCCAAACAACACTTTCATTTACAATTCTAAAGTCAGTTTGTAAATAAATTAACATTTACAACTGTAATTCCTATACATACTAAAGAGAGGAGGTCCTACTTGTTCCTAGACTTCAATGATATAATTTTGCACTCATGGTTTGGGAAATGCTACTGCTTGACATAGTTTACCTATTGGTGATTCATTACTTAAGAATTACCCACTCTGTTACTAATGAAATTTAGAATTTAATTGGAACAAATAATTGTGCCCTTGAAGATAGATGGGGTAGGTGTGAGGAAATGCAGCAGCTTAAAAATTCAGTGAAGATATGTTTTGTGCTGTTTCACACACAAGTATTTGTAGAGCACTGTCAGATTCTTATGATTTGTGCATCAAGTCTGTCTTATTTGAGGAGCATACAGAAGCCTTAAGTATTAATGATCATATGTTTAAAGTACATGTTCATACATGCTTCCTTCAAACTCATTCCAAATCCATATATTTTCTTATAGGTGTGAAATGATGCATTACAAATCCAGTCCTCCACATTGTCCCTACTCTGAGTGGCTTTCTGCCTTCCAACCCCACGTCCCACAATCCTGTTTTCCTATGTCTATGCCTATAGACTCTGAAGCAATATTTTGGCTACTAGCTTACTATCAACATGCCTCATGATATTTACTTGATATTAAAATAAAACTGGAGTAGAATCATTGTGAATAAGCATATTGCTATCAGCCAGGAAATTCTTTGCTGGTATGTGTCCTTACATTATATTCCTCCTAAAGAAAGACCCAAAACAAACAAACAAACAAACTGCAATCCACAGTACTAATGCTGTAACCCCCCTTTTACCTGGAAAAAACAGTAGTATCTTATTTAGTTATCAGTGTGTTCATCCAGTTCAGTGTTCTTATTTAAACTTGAGGAAGTTGGCAAAAAGATAAGAGCATGTGCTTGAATCTTGAATCTGACACACACTGAAGAAAGATACCATAATTATAAAAATCTTTAAAAGATAGGTGTGTGAAAGTGTAAAAAAATCTGTCAAAATATTTTGATACATTCAAATTGAGGTTTTTAAAAAATCAGCTTGAAAATAAATTGACATATTTTCTGATAGCTACTTCTAAAGGCATATATTTTTCTTCGAATGTTAGAAATATGATTTTTGACCTCCAGAATTCCTACTGTGTAAAAGATGATTGTATCAAAATATCTTTAACAGTAATGAATATTAATATTTACCAAAATGTGAAATAAACTTTTAGGGATTTAAAATATAATCAGCCACCCGTAGTTGGCAGAATTCTAAGATATCCCCCAAGATTCCAGCCCCTCTGGTGTGTGTGCATGCCCTGTGTAATTACCAGCCCTTGAGTGAGGGAAGGACTGTGAAATATGCTGGGATAGTCACAGGGCTAATTAGGTTATGTTATTTGACACGGTTGTTTTTTTTTAAAAAAAAGACATTATCCTCAGGGGGCCAGACCTAATTAATCGAGCCCTTAAAAAGATCTGGATGCTTCCTGGCCAAAAGAGATGAACACAAGGGAGATTTGACACAACAGAAATTCTCCACTGCTGGTTTCATGACGAAGAGATGATGACAAAGACCTGAAAAGGGCCTGATCCCCAGCTGACAGTCATCAAGGAACTGAGTCCTTGCTACAATTTCAGTAAGCTTGGTGGATGAGAATGCAGCAGGCTCATACCTTCTTTGAAATGAAGCCTTGTGAGAAACTGAGCAGTGAACTTATACATTTTCAAATTTCCAATCTACAGAATTGTGACCTAATAAGCAGCTGTTGTTTAAGCTGCTAAATCAATAGTGATTTGTTATGCAGTGATAGAAAACTAATACACCACTTAACCACATATAGAGCAAACTATGTCCCATAATAGAATATGTTACTATTCCATTTCAAAGGATACCAGATTACTTTTGGACAATCTGAAATAAAATTGATATCAATTCCTTAAAACAAAATCCCATTGTCCAAAACTTCCCCCCTTTCAACAAGTATTTATGGACAACTCCAGCATTTCAGGTTCTGTCTTAGCACTTGGGTTCCAGCAATAAATAATGAGGACACATTCCAAACACTTATTGCTTCTTCAGTAATATCCAGAAAAATATTCTCTCATCTAGGAAGAAGGGAAAAGTATGAATCATTCGCATGTCTCTTTATTAGAAAGTTTTGCTTCCTTAAACTAATTTTTATGACCGTCAAATAAAAGACAAATTTTAAGAATTTAGAAGAGAGACAATTTGCAAGCTGGAGAACACTTAATGCCAAGACAAAAGCACTCCCATCTTATCTGAAAAAGAGGCAGCTTCTACAGTAAATACCATCATGTTACACAAGGAATAATATGATTGGGTGATTGGTTAAGTTAATAAAGAGTAAGAATAGCAAACCTTATAAGAAAATGGAATGCTACCAGACTACTGATGAAACTTATTTGCCGCCATTCCCATTGCACCCTCAGCTTCAGTTCCCGACAATGTCCTGGTTTCGGTGAAATCAAGGCTCAGGTTCAAATAACATTAGAACATCCTAGTAGTTGTGCATGCTTGGAGAGTTCCAGATAACTTGACTCACACATAGCTTGTTTTAGGCATGTGTCGGTGATTGTAACATGTACAGACAAGTGATCTTTTACTTTAGTCACATACAGATAAATTGGCCTTTGCTTTAGACCCACACTGACAAGTTGCCTCTAGGTCCTTGCCAATTCATTTAACATGTACAAGAAAGAAAAGGTAAATATAAGCAATTGTCAAACTTCTTAATTTTTCTATAAAGCAAATTTTTTTTCCCACAGAGGGAGTCTGAGGTTATAAATTCTGTTGTTTTACTAAAATTGGTAATGTTTTTAAAGTTAATATTAATGATTCTAAAAGTAAAGAAAAACGTGAACACTCCTACAGAGTTGCACAATTCATGAAGCTACAAGAAAAGGAAAATGAAATTTAGTTTTATAAGGAAATTTGAAATAAACAGAAGAGGATTATTTGATGTCTCCAATGGAAATTTATACCATGTTCAGAGTAAAGCAATCCAGATAATCTGACTTTCACTTTTCATTCAGTTTAAGCCATTTTACAATTTGGTAAATTGTAGATGATGGCAATGTGTATAATATTAAAGAACTTGCCTGATTTTTATTCCTGGTTCCAGGAAGTTAACCTTTACATCCCTGGAATTTCCCATGATAAGGACTATCTTTAGTTATTCATGGGTTGCCCCTGAGTACACCTGAATGGTTTATGTTAACCAGAAGACAAAGTAGGGCTAACCACACAGGCAGTCTTAGGGTGGGGGTGGGGGGTAGGAGGTGGAGGGACTGGCCACACCAGAAGGACCAACCATATGATTAAGGGATTGGTGTTGGGGAATTCAAGGACACACTCAGGGACCATCTTCCAGTCCTCACTTATCTGCCTCCTTTTCTCCTCTTTCTTGTTTATGTTTGCAGGTGTCTGTTATGTTTCTACTCTTGTTTGTCTGCATACAGATGTTTGGTATGTTTCCATTTGTGCTTATTTGCAGGTAGGTGTTTGATA
>JAQZBX010072219.1:0-15107 GCA_029593785.1 Cabassous unicinctus | reverse complement strand
CTGACTTTTTGACATCATCTGCCCTGTTCTATTTTGGAGCGAGGCGCTCATGGCAGATCCATGGCACATGTTTTCAGCCCACCATCATCAGTGAAAAGGTTAGTTTAAATTCCACCTGGACTTTAGCAACCAGTCCTCTCTTAACCTACAGTGCTGTTGTCAGTTTTTCTCCTTTTCTGTATTTTTGCTGGTATTTTAACAGGAAATGGCTAAGACGTCCTATCAGACTTCTCTAGGCAGCCCCTTTGTGAACTCAAATTGTGACATGCTTTTAAGGATTTTTGCCCTCGGAGAATATCTTCGATATTTAAATATAGGACATGGAAGTTAAGTGAGAGAATACAGTCTAATAAATGGAATTAGCTCTATTCCAGGTTTTCAGGAATGCATCTGTTCATGTATTAAGGCATACATAGATGAATTGATAATTGGATATCGGAAGGAGTTGGCTACATATGTGACACTTATTATGACACTGCAGAATTTGGAAGGAATAGCACTATATTCTTCAAGTATTTTTTGATAGAATGGTGTCTCAACTTCTGGTGTTTCTAAGTGTAATTTAAAATATAGTTTAATGTCTAATGTCCCTCAAATAAGCCAAGATAGATGGCAAGCTGTGAAGTATTCCATAGTAACTCTTTTTTTTTTTTTAATTTTTAAAAAATTTTTACTGGGAGGTCCCAGGGATCGAACCCAGGTCCCTCCATATGGGAGACGGATGCCCAACCACTTGAGCCACATCCGTCCCCCCATAGTAACTCATTTTTACCTGTACAGGTAAACCATTATTAAGTTGAAAACAAATGATCTTTGGAGGGTGTGACGAATCAAAAAGTAAGCAGAAGCATAATATGTCACTTTCTGAGGCTCATCAGGCCCAGTCATTTAGGAGGAAGTAGATTGCAACAAAGAACCATCAGTTAAAGAAAACAAATTACTGGAATTTGAAGCAAAAACACTGGAATAAGATATTGGCATTGTCCATAATATATGTAAGAAAATAAGTGTGTTTCTTTTTATTTGGGTTACAGTATTGCAGGCTTTTTGAGTGAAAGAAAATTAGTCTATTCGAGTAACTATTAACCATGCAGTTGTAGTACGCTGCACCTTACCCATAAGAAAAATTCCCAAAGTAATTGTTCTAACTGAACTCATAACTTTTTCACCACCCTCATCCTTGAATATGCATGATTTCCCATTACTGTTTATAGTTAGGACTTGGGTCTTTACAGTATATGGGCACAAATGGCTATGTTATCCTTGCCATGGGAAGCATAATTTTTAAGGCCTTGTGCTTGTAAAATCTTTACCTTGATTAGATTGCCATAATGTAGATTTTGTGTTTCATAGAGGATTGCATGCTGAGGCAGCCCAGTGTTGTACCAGTGCATGGCCTGAGTTGTCGGGTCCATGATGTGTGGCTGGTTCTTTGAAAGCAGCATTCCGGGAGCTCTGTATTCTCTCAGGCAACTTGGCCAGTGTGGTTGGCTGCCTTGTGTTTGCCTTGGCGAGCTACTCCTCATTCTTTAGTTCCCCCATCTTGGAATTATTCACTGTGTCCTCTGTCGTAGGGCTTTGGGTTGCCTCCCACTAAAGTACGTAGAGTATATTTCCGTATCATGCTGATGTCAGGTTTGGCCGTGTGTCTCTCTTTGGCCAGTGGAAGAGGGGCATAAGTGACGGTGTGCCAGTTTTGACCAAAGCCTTAAGAGGCTCCTAGTGTGTCCATCCACTCCTCTTTACTTCTGTAACCTGCCATGAGCGTAATATGAACACACACTGGGTAGCTGCTGGTCCCAGAATGAAGAAGACATGTGGGAAATAATTGATTCCAACCTGAAGCCTGCAGTTCAGCTTAGCCCAGCTGAGCCCTGTGAAGCCTAATAGAGATCATGTGACCCACAGCCAACCTGCAACACCCTGAGCGAGAAAAACAAATGTTTGTCTTTTCAAGTCATCGAGATATTGGCACCATTTGTTATACAGCATTGTTGTAACAATAGCTAACTAATACATCCCCCATGGTTTGATGGTTCTCATGCATTTGTCTTCCCTATGTGTATACTTAATGCTTTTGGCTGGCCATTCAAATGGATGGAATGAACTGGAGCTTGCCGAGGACCACGTGAGAGAATTTTTTTGTGAACTCCCAAGGCAGCAGAGAAATGTTGCATACCTTCAATGTTCATATTTCAGAAACCATTTTGAGGACCTCTAGATGGCTATTCAGCCAAGCAAAGCTGCTGGTGATTTTAGGGCTCAAATATTCTGTTAATGAGTTGTGACTCATTCATTCAAATTATGAGGACTTTGGTAATAGATTCTCCTCCTTTATATCATGTTTCTGGAGCACTAACACATTTGAGTAAGTACTTGCTCATTCTCATGAATTAGCATGTGAACCTGGTCAAATTTCTTCATTTGTGTGGCACCAAGTACTCGTATCTTATTTATACCAAGGCCTGCTTGTGGTGGACAGACTCGAAGATAGTCCCCAATTACCTCTGCCTCCTGGTACACGTGCCCTGTGTAACCCCTTCCACTTAAGTGTGGGTGGGACCTATAGTTTGTTTCTAAACTGTAGAAGATGGCATATGTGATAGGATGACATTTCCATGATTGTATTAGATAAATTGTAATGTCTGTCTTGCTAGGCGACTCTCTCTTGCTGGTTTTTTTTGTTTTTGTTTTTTAAGTTTTTAATTTTTTAAAAGATACTTGGATTACATAAATGTCGCACAAAAAATATAGGGATTCCCATATGCCCTGCTCCTCATACCTCCCACAACCTCCCACATAAACATCCTTCATTACTGTGGCACATTCATTGCAATTGATAAATGCATCCTGGGGCTTTGCCATTAAGCATGGACCATAGTTCACACTGTAGTCTACACTCTCTCCCAAACAGGTCTGCATGTTATGTGATGATATCAAATGGCCTATATCTGTCATTGCAATGTCACTCAGGACGATTCCCACATCCTGAAAAAGCCCCTGTATTACAACTGCTTTTCCCTCTCCCTGCCCCCAGAGCCTCCAGTGGCCACTGGCTCCACATCAAGGTTGTAATTTCTTCCATTGCTATAATCACAATATGTCTACAACAGAATACCAGTAAGTCCTCTCTAGTCCATAGCTCTTCCCCCCATCCTGAGGAGTCTGGGATGGTGATGTCCACTCCACCTCCAAGTGAGAGGGGGCTTATATCCCATGGGGAAGATGGATGGGACTTTCCTACCTGCAGCTGCAGACTCTCTCCATTCCCTTGGGCGGCTGTTGTCCATCATCATCTTCCCGCCAGTTGTCCTGGGTCCAATGAGCTGTAGAATAGGTGTTGCAGCTCCACTGAGATTCCGGGCCCAGCTGGCACATGGACAGCCCAAAGACTTGAGTCTCTGGACATATGCTTACAAACTCCCACACCAAGTATAGGTTTAAATAGAAGGGACAGACAAGCCATGTGCAGGGAAGACAAAATTGAATCCAACTCTGTCACTCTCAGGAGCACAAACTCCAAAGTAGGGCCCACTGGCAAGGCACCAAACTCCGGAGCTATCCGCCCTGACCATAGGACCTGGGTGTCTCCAGAGCCCTTAGGAGCCCCAATATTTGGGGTGGTATCCACTTTGGAAGTCTATGAGATCCTGCTGAGATGTGCGTAAGCATTACCTCTGGGATGACCTCCTAACTCACTTTGAAGTCTCTTAACCATATAAACTCATTTGTCTTTACCTTTCCCCCCTTTTATTTGAGGTCTTTTTCCAGTCTCTTGCTGGTTTTGATGAAGCAAGCTGCTATGTTGTCAGCTGCCCAATGGAGAGATAAATGGCAAGAAACTGAGGGCAGCCTCCAGCCAGCAGCCATCATGAAACTGATGCCCTCAGCCCTACGATTGGCAAGGGACTGAATTCTGTTGGCAATCTTGTGAGCTTGGAAGCAGATATTTCCTCAATCAAGTCTTGAGAAGAGGTTGTCGTCACGTGAGAGATCCAGAGAGAGCTCATTTAAGCCGGGGCCAAACTTCTCACCCACAGCAACTGTGAGATAATAAAGAAAAATGTGCTGTTTTAATCTGCTAAATTTGTGGTAATTTATTATACTGCAATATATAACTAATATACAGCTCAACCATTAACAGGCTCATGATTTCCACAATGTGATGCAAATTTATTTTTATTCATTTCAAGCATTTATTGAATACCTTCCAAATGGTGGGCACTCTTTAAATGTTGAGGATTCAGAGATAAATACTGCATACTGCTTGTCCTTGAGGAGCTCACAGTCTAGGAAATGTCAGACATATAGGTAGCTGATGTTAATACAATGGGACAAATACTATAACAGGGATATGAGCTAAATGGTATAGGCCATGCTGCTTATTTATGCTGTTCCTGGCACTATACTTTAAACCTGCACCTGGAAAAATGTCAGGGTCTCATTGGCATGCGGGCACTATAAAATCACTGCCAAAAGTGCTTAACTTTTTTGTAAGAAACCACCCCTGCATACCTGACCAAGAACAAGTAATCCAATGTAAATAATTGCTATCACAAAGAACAAGAGCTTTGAAGAAATGACTGTACTCACTGGATTGTGAACATGACTCCATTGCCTTTCCACAAAACCCTGGAAAATCAACACTGATTATCTCCCTTCCAAAGATTCTTTCTTCTTTTAGGATAATGTTTTGCGATATGGTGACTTCAGAATGAGAAAAGCTAAGACATTACTTTTAGTGCCTTGTCATTTAGGCAGATTAGCAGGCATTTTATGGGAGATGTTTGGACCATTCTCCAAAATTCCTTTGACTTTTGATGCCCCCAATCCAGAATTTGCTAAGGAGTGTGTAAATACTGAATCCCAGGCATTATTGTTCTATCTAGAATAATTTGCTCTTTCAAAAGGCTGAGGATGTTCTTTTCTGATCAAGACTACATGATAATATCTATGTTTTTGATTGAATAGTTACTATGTGTTAAATGCTTTATAAGGGATTATCTTATTTAGTGCTCACAACAGCCTGATAAGTTAGAGACTGTTATTACCCCCATTCTACAATGGAACAGAAGCCAGCGGAGGTTAAAAACTTAAGGTGGTCAAGGCTGCAGCAGTAACAGGCCGGAGAGCTAGCATTGAACTTGGACAGTTTTATTCTTGGATGTCTGCACCTTCTACCCTCTCCTGCCTCCTAATGTTTCTCACCGCTCCAGGATCTTTACGGGCAGCTTTGAGCACGGTTGCCCTGGTGATAATAAAAAAACAATAATGATGCAAGAATGGGCCTTGCACAATTTTGGCATTTAATAATTCCTCATTTATCCATCGATGTTGACATCATTTTCTCAAAGGGCAAGTGAATTCATGTATTTAGGCTTTTCAAATGTATCTAAACAGTCTTTCATGAGATTCTCCACATATAAACTTTGTTAACAGAATAAACTACCTTACCTTATATTGGATAGGGTATAGGGTACACAGCTTTTAAAAAAAGGGATAAGAAAAATCCAGTGGCTTAAATAAGGTAGGAGTTTATCCCTCTCATTTAAAGGTGTGCTGGGGGCACTACAGGGGGGGTGTGAAGTTCCCCATTAAGCAATCCAGGGACCTCGTTTTCCTCCTTCTTGTTGCTCTGCCAGGCTCTACATGTTGAAAGCTGGGTCACCACATGTCTATGTTCCAGGTAGCAGAAACAGGGAAAGAAAGGCAGTGTAGAAAAGCTATTTTATTTTCAGTAATGTGGAAAATTTATACATTGCTCCCTCTTACATTTCACAGATGAAAACGAAGTCACATGGTTACACCCAGACACAAGGGAGCATGGGAGATGTAGTCTCCAGCTGGACAGCCATGGACCCAGCTAAAGCTCAACTCCAGTAGGAGAAGGGAAAAATACATAAGGAAGGGAGGAGGAGCCAGCAGTCTATCACACATTGGTATGCAGACAGTACATAAAAAATATCAATTTCTGGTAATAACATTTTTCTTGGCAGGCTGTCTGAAAAATAATATTATTTTTGTTTTCCATGTCTAGGATGAGAGTCAAAATGATTTCAAAGCAAAACCCTTTTTCAAAGCAAAATTTATCACTGATAAATTGGTTGAGCTCCTACTAATAGCTACTCTTTGAGTACATGATTAGTGAATAAGATAGTTGCATAATATTCAGTGGGAGCATTTTTGAAAGTATGGGAAGAAGGGTGTATGTGCCTGATGGGAAGCACCGAACATCTATTGTTTTGTCTGCCAAGCATTCCTTTCTCCCTTCTGCCAAACAGACTTTCTTTTGGAAACAGACCTTTCCCCACTCCTTTTGGTGAGGGTGGGAGTGGGGTGGGAGGAGGGACCCTGCAAGTGCCTGTGATGTGTTGAATCCACTTCCTGAGGAAAGCTGCCCTAAGTAGTTCTCTGGCATAAAACAGCCTGTGTGTGTGCCGTGGTTCGGGATTCCACTGGGTGAGTCCAGCCCTGGCCCCAGGAACATGATCCCTTCCATGGGTCTCTTCAGCCAAGGGGAGTAGAGCTCCCTCCTTAGGCTGCTCGTCTGAGTAGCCTCCCGGCCACTTTGGCTCTCAGCTGTTCCATCACCTGCATCTCTATCATTCATTTTCCATGTTAGAGCCCTTCTGTTGTAAACACTTGGAGGCTTCTATTTTCCTTGTCAGACCTTGTCTGATAAAATGGCTTATTCCATAGGGTTGCTACAGTTCCAGACACACACAACCAGTTGCCTTTTAATCTCAATTCTCCCTTTTCGCATAAAGAGAAGCTAATTGGCCCAGTTTGTATCAGTTCCTGGTGGGGGGTGGGGTGGGCGTGGAAAGTTGGGGGGCAGTGACTGAAGAATAGTGGGAGATAGCTCTGGCTTTGAGCTGGACTAATAGCCCCAAAAGTATTTGCTATGGCAACACAGAATGGGGAGAGGGTACCTAAATGGCCCATGTTACCCCACAAAGCTTTCAGTAATTTTTGTATTAGCTTCACAATCTTTATTATAACCTTTATATCTTTACAGTTAAAACCAATCTTTGGAGTTTTATTAATAGTGAAAAACTTGTTGTTTTCTCTACCTGGGATTAGCTGCATTTTAATGGATGACTTTGGGAGATGAAAAATTCTTCAAAACCCGAAAGAATTTAGATTTCTTGACATTTCTCATAATTGTGACCTAGCTCTACTTTGAGGGTGGGCCAGAGGAAACCCAGAATAATATGGGTGTGTTTTAGTTCAAGTCCGCAGAGAAGCAGACACCACGACGGGGTTAACTCTGTAAGAATTTATTGAGATAACACCCGTGGAGGATAAAGGGCTGGAAGAAGGGGGAGGGGGAGCATTCACCCACAGGGGAGGCCTGACACCTGTGAAAGCAGAGGACGAAGGAAGGAAGATTGCAGCTCAGCTCTAAGAAAGTTTTGACCAGGCCAACAGGGAATCCTTGAGCCAAGACTCCTGTCTTGAGTCCTGTGTCCCTCAAGAACGGGTCTGCTGTGCTCAGTCCTTGGCCTCTGCTTGAGCACAGTGGTGGGTCCACTGGGGCAGCCCCACTGGTAACAGGAGCTCTGGGGCTGGTGGTTCCATGGCCACGGGAAGAAGATTCTTGATGCCAGTCCCACACACATCCCATGCTTCCTACAACTTTTCACTTCCTACTGGACAATCCCATGCAACAGCATGCATATTTTACTAGCATATTTGTCTGGCCACTGTGGCCAGTTTCCTGCGGATTTTACCTTCAGAACCTCATGGTGGCCCATTTGCCTGAGTGAGTTGGGTGAGGTAGATGAGAAAAGCACCAGAAGAGGGGGTGTGGGTGGTGGTCTGGCCAGAAGTGGGCCCAGGTTGAGTGTCCGAGTAGGCAGAGGCATGTGAGAGAGCCAGTCCTTGGGGAGAGCTGTGCCCTCAGCTTTCACCTTTCCTAGAAAATATTTGCAGTTTTTTTCTGCTTGACTTTTTTTCACACCCCAAGACAGAGAATGCACATAGAAGCCAAAGCGGAGAACCAAGTAGCACACAAGTACCTGCAAAACCAAATGTCTCCGATGATTATTTTTATAAGAATGCTAAAGTTGGTTCAAATTTAATTTTCCTTCCTTAAACAAATGAAGTGTATTATAAGTAGTATAACTCAAAATGAATTTGTAGAGAGTGTTTGCATTTTGTGGGGTTGGTTATTAATTGTCAGCTTTATTACTTTAGGCTCTTTTACTTAGATCAGCTGGCAGGCCACCCTCTGCTCTGCCAGGTTGCTCTGTTCTCACTGGTGACTAACAGAACCCTTGTGTCCCCTGATGGTTAATTTTACAGGTCAGCTTGGCTAGGCTATCATGTCCAGTTGTGTGGTCAAATACTGGCCTACATGCTGCTGTGTAGGTATTTAGATGTGGTTAATATCTATAATCAGTTGATTTTAAGTTAAAGAGATCAACCTTGATAATATGGGTGTACCTCACCCAATCAGTTGAAGGCCTCAAGAATGAAGAACTGAGGTTTCCAGAAAGAAGAAATTCTTCCTCAAGACTACTATATCAATTCCCCTTGGAATTTCTATCCTGCCAGCCTCACCTTTAGATTTCGTATTCAGGGTTTCAACATCGCCCTTACCAGAATTTCCAGCCTGCTGTAAAAATCTTAGATTGCGTCATCCCCCAAAATCAAATGAGTCAGCTCCTTAAAATACATATATGTATAAATACATATATTAAAATATATACTGCTCGCTTTGGCAGCACATATACTAAAATTGGAGCAATACAGAGATTAGCATGGCCCCTGCACAAGGATGGCATGCAAATTGTGAAGCGTTCCATATTTAAAATATGTATATATATATACATATTTACATATATATATGGAAGCAGATATGGCTCAAGCAGTTGGGCGCCTGTCTTCCACATGGGAGGTCCTGGGTGCGGTTCCCGGTGCCTCCTAAAGATGATGAGCAAGACAGTGAGCTGACACGACAGGCTTGCACTGCGAGCTGACACAACAAGATAATGTAATGAGGAGATACAACAAGGAAACACAATGAGAGACACAACAAGCAGGGAGCAGATGTGGCTCAAGTGACTGGGCATCTCCCTCCCACATGGGAGATTCCGGGTTTGGTTCCTGGTGCCTCCTAAAAAAAAAAGATGAGCAGACACAGAGAGCACATAACGAACAGTCACAGAGCAGACAGTGAGCCCAAATAATGTGTGTGTGTGTGTGTGTGTGTGTGTGTGTGTGTAGAAATTAATAAATAAAATAAATCTTAAAAAAATATATGTGTACACATACATCCTGTTGATTCTGTTTCTTTGGAGAATGCTGACAGATACAGCTCCTCTTGAGAATAAGGATGCGAGAAGCCAGAGAGAAGCTGGACCCCTAGAGCTGCTGTCATGGCCTGAAGGATGGCGCCCTTGCTGCAGCTCTCTCAGGCCTGCCAGGCCTCCCAGTCTGGGAAGCACAGGTTGCAGGCATTGGGAGAAGACTGAGCTGCTCTCCCACGTCTCCACACGTCTTGACTGACAATAAACCCTGGAGGTAATCTGAGTGTATGCTGTCTCTTTCCTGTAACGTTGCAGAACCTGCCCAATCCTTGGCAGTTTAAGAGAGCTGATGAGGGTGAGAGGTGAGAAGGTGTTTTGGGGACTGCTGAAGAAAGCCTATGTGGTGACTGAACATTGCAGGCTAAGGTGGAGCCAAGGAACGCGCCCACGGTTCCTGCTTGGGCTGCTGGATGAACGGTCCACCAGTGGAGGGAGAGGATACAGGAAAGGGGGCGGGTTTGAGAGTATTTGAAAACCCCAGCTGGGGCAGGTTTTGAGTTTGAGGTGCCTGTAGGATCATTCAAGGCATCTCTAGCAGGCAGCTGGATATAGGGCTCTGTTTTGGTTACTTATTGGTACCTAACAAGCTACCTCAAAACTGAGTGGCTTAACACAACATTTTTACTTGTTTGCCCACAATTGTGCCTCTGCTTGGGTATGGCAGTGTCACTTTTGCCACATTCTATTATTTATAGCAGGTCACAGGACCAGCCCAGATTCAAGGTGAGATTACACAACTTCTTGAACACTAGGAGGCATGGTTCACTGTGGGATGCCGTAATAACGGTCTACCACAGACTCTGAACCTTGGAGTGGATACTTCGAGTGGGACCCATCAGCGTATCCTAAGTGGTAGCAGAAACTATTGGGTGGGATCCTTGGAGGGTGTGTAGATTGGTAAGTACAGAAGACTCCATGAACCCTGCAGACACAGGAGACTGCAGTCTTGAGTGGTGTGGTTTTCCTTCTTTCTCAAGCCCTTGTTAATACAGTTTCTTGATCAACATTCACCTCAGCATTTTTGGGGATTTTGTTGCTAGTCCTGTTTCTTGGCCATCATCTTAGTATTCACCAGTTTTACGTAATGACAACTGGTCTAGCCAGAACTCCCAGTTAGGAATTATTACCTTCTAACTATAGGCCGTGATTAAATCTGGTTAGAGGCATTAACTTAAACTGCCTAGCTTGTGCAACAGAAAGAAAGGAAATGCCTATGTGAGAGGGCGCATTTTTCAGTGAATAAAGATCTCCCAAACAGGAACTTTCCTCCAAAGCTAGTTAACCTTTGGGAATTTGACCTTTCACTGACTTGATTTCCTTTTTCTGGACTCAACAGTATCAATTTCCTTTGGAGCTCTTTGTGAAGATTGGCTAATTTTAAAGATCATAAGTCTTTTTCACTAGGTGACGGCATTTACCACTCTAATTAGCATTGCCATTCAAAGGCTTTCATACTGAGGAAACAAACACAACAGCATCCCACATGAAGCTTAAACCATGATGAAGCAGACGACGAGGGCCACGGAGCAGGGCTTGACATCACCTGCGTTCTGGTACCCACGCATCAGATCTGAAGTGCTGAAGACGCTGTCCTAGGTGACAAGGAAAAGATAAATTCGAGTCTAGTCTTGTGAGTTTGTAAAAAATAACTTTTATACAATATATTTTTATGGGTTCTACTACAAGGTAGTTTTTCACAAAGTGCTCATCACTCACAAAGTGGAACTGGCGTTTGACAGAGGAAGTGACATTTGAGTTGGGTCTTGAAGTATGAACAGGAGTCTACCTGGCTACGAAAGGAAGGCCATTTACAGGCGAAAAGGAAATGCAAGTTCCTAGGCGGGAAGGCCACCAGCATTTTCCAGGGGGCTTCCAGTTGCCCCTAAACTCCCTTGGTCTTAGCCACGGGTTAAGACCCAGTGGCTAGCTCCCAGCCAGCTGCTGCGAAGTCCTCGCGCGCATGCGCCCCGGCAGCCGGAGGGCTCGACCGACCGGCCTCGGCTCGCTCAGCCCCTCTCGCGTCTCGCGGGCCCCGTCGCCCAGGCCCCGGGAGCGAGCGAACGAGCGCGCTGCGCGCCCGTGCGCAGACGCCAGGCACCGGCGGGCGCCTGCGCACGAGCGTGCCGGGCGCGCGGACCGCGGGGTTATTAGAGGTGGAGCGCCGGGAGGGCGCGCAGCAGGAAGCGGCCGCCGTTACGGCGTGAGCGTGGTCACGTGGCCGCCGGTCACCGCCGCCCGCCCTGTTCTCTTTCAGGTCGGGCCGTGCCCGGCTGGTTCTGCGAGCGCCCGCCAGAGACTGAGGGAGAGAGAGAGAAAGAGGAGGGGAGGAGGAGGAGATTCAGGGAAGGGGCGCTGGGGAGCCCTTCTGCGCCACAGGTAACCCGGAATGGTGACGGTGCTGCTAGCGCAGCTGGCGAGCCCCGCCTGCGCCGGGGCAGCCTCTCAGCGCCGCTCCCGCCCTCCCGCAGCCGTCAGGGCCGCCCCGCCTCCCCTCGCGCCGCCGCCGCCGCCTGCCGGCCGGGCCTGGGGCCCTGGGGGCGCCTCCCGGGGCGGCGTGGGGCTGGGTGGCAGGAGGGCCCGGGCGACTCGGGAGGCCGGGGTCCCGGCTGGAGAGCCCGCCGCAGCGGGCCGGCGAGCCTGGCGGCCGGGCTGGGGTTTCACTTCCTACTCGGCGAATTTCCCCCCCTTTTTTCAGCCCTAGGAAACATGCTTCTTCATTAGCCGGAAGCGAAACGGGCCCGGGTTCCCCAGACCTTTAAAAATGCACACTTTAGGAGAGAAAAGCCTTTCCCTTTGAGAAGGGCAACATGTTCCTTTTTAGCACTACTTAAGTGCATTCCCCTTTATGAACATACAAGTTGAGACCTTTCAGGATATGAGAAAATTTCGCACAGGGTGAAAGTCGACGTTTTTCCTGCTTTTCCAGAAGACAAACACAAACCTTCCAAAACAGGGTTTCGGTTCTGCAAGTGACCTAGTGTTTGCTCAGTACTAGTTATTAAATCGTTTTACTTCCTGGACTATGATCTGTGTATAAATTTTGCATCCTTTAGATTTTTCTGAATGAAAAAACTTTCTGGAAAAAGTTTCGTTTGCCGACTGTGAATTGGGCTAAATCCTCAAGTTTTAGAATACAGGTTGCCCACCTTTCGGTCGGATTGTGCTGAAATTTCTAGACCTAGTCATTCATTTGTACTCATTTTACATCAAAATAGAGTCCCAATGCTATATCTTCTTAGTGTTGTGCTGTTGCCCACAATACTGATTTAAAGCAGGAATTATTCAACTCATGGCTTGCTGAAAAATAATCGTTGGCACACTTTTGAGTCACTGATACCAGTGGCAAAGAAATCCACTTATATATCGGTTTTTTTCCTCTTCTGTGGCTTTCTGATTTGTTAATTTTCATACCATATTTCTAACATTCAGATGTAAGCTTGAGCATTATTATTTTTTACAGCTACCTCTGCAGTGGAGTCAGAGAGAGCAGTGTTTCTCAAACTTCAATGTGTCACTTGGGGCTCTTGTTAAAAATGCAGATCCTGACTTAGTAGATCTCTGATTTCTAACAAGCTTCTAGGTGCTGCTGGACAAGGGGTCATCCTTGAGTAGTAAGGATATTGATAACTAGTGTGCTAAGAAATAAAGTGATACGTCAGTTATATGTAGAGGTGTTTTGGGAGAAGGGGCAATTGGCAGGATGAACAGAGTGATCTTGCCTAGGGAGGTCTCGTATGCTGCGTGAGCAGGCCAAGTCCAGGCTCCATGGGAAGGGATAGTCGAAGTTTGGGAGTGGTTACAACTTGGAAGAATGTATATACCATGCCTGCATGCTTTATGGTGTCTCCATCAGCTGGCTTCCAAATTTTCCTTTAGAACCCTGGTGCACTTTAGCTGAAAGACTTGCTCAGCTATGGACAATTGTGGTTTTTTTTTTTTGAGGTACGGGGGCTGGGGATTGAACCCAGGACCTCCTATGCATCAACCACTGAGCTACATTGGTTCCCCCAAGTTGGTTTTTTCATTTGTTGTTTGTTTTATTTTTAGGAGGTACTGGGGATTGAACCAGGGACCTCGAATGTGGGAAGCAGGCTCTCAGTGCTTGAGCTTCATCTGCTCCCGTTTGTTTTTTTGTTTTCTAGAAGGCACTGGAGATTGAACTCTGGACCTTTTATGTGGGAAGCAGGTGCTCAACCATTGAGCTACACCTGCTCCCCTGGGCAATTGGGTTTTATCAATATACTTCTTAAAAAATTTGTGGAAGTATAAAATAATTTACTTTCAGTGCCATAATTTTTATAGTCTTCATTCTAGGCCTTTAACTTTGTTTCTTATAAATGCTGTTAAATAATATTTATAAATAGGCAAAACTTTTGAAGCACGAAGTGCCAGGACTCGTCAAAGTGCTCTACATATCGTAGCTCATGTAATCCTAACAACAGCCTCTGAGGAAATGGAAACAGAGATGGTTAAGTCATGCTCAGGGTTAAACAGTAAATATCAAGCTGGGATTCTTTCTGACTGACTCCAGAGTCCATGCTCTTGTCAGTTTTCTCTGTGCTGCCTTTTAGACACAAATAATTAATGATATTCTTTTAAATCCTTTACTTTCATTTTAAAATTCAAATCTATCATCATTCTATTTCCCCCATTTTCTCCCATTCTAAAATGAAGAACTACCTCAATGCTTATAATAGTCTTTTCTGAATAAGATATACTGAAATTTGCAAAGCTTCATTTTGTTTGCACATGTTTGCTGGCCCTGTCAGTCTCTGAATTCAGTGTCACTGTTAAATGTAAAAATAATGTCTACTTCCTTTTGACCCTGCAGGTTTTTCAGCCCTTAATTTCCTGCCTGTGCTTGCCCCCCACCCCCACCCCTAATGCACACATGGTAGATTTATTCTATATTTATTATACTGACATTTAAGTATTTTTGGAGGGGAGTAACTTTTTATTTTGTAAGTAAATTCCATTAAAAACAGCTACTAGACATTGGTCATCATTATCATATTTTAATACCAAAAAAGCAAGAAGGACAATCTCAGAATAAAGGATGAGCTTCTAAGTTGAATAATTTGTGTTTCATAAAAAATAAATATATCCTTTCCCCTCTTTATTTGTCTCTGGCACTGAAAGCATTGTCCCATACTGGCACCAGTCTGAGGATAGTGTTTGTAAACCTGGTCTAAGAGATTTTTCTCAACGTGAGCAGATCATTGGAGTAACAGTACTTACAGTGTGTGTATTGGCACCTGGGAATTGACAGGTTTTGCTGGGGGTCTGTGAGCCGATTCCAGTAGCCTCGATTCTCTTTGCACTGGAATAATAGAGGGTTCGGGAAGGAAATCAGTATAACGAAAAATTCCTGTTGAAATGCTTTCTCAAAAACACATCCAGTGTTTAGGAACATGTTTCCCATTCTTCAGATGTCTTACAAAAATGACACAATAATGCCTGTGCAATATTAATGTTTAATAACATTAAGCATTATATACACTGGATGAAAAGAGGCCACAAAGTTTTTATCTGTTAGAATCATCTGAATTCTCTTTCTTATGCTTTCTTTAAAGAACTTTTTTAAAAAATTTCAATTTAATTTAAAATTTTTATCCATTTTAACCCCCCCACCCCCGGTTTTGCTTTTTTGTGTCCATTCGTTGGGCAATTCTCTGTGTCTGTTTCCTGCCCTCTCCTCTTATCCTTATCCTCTTGTCTTCACCAGGATTCGATCCTGGGAACCTCTGATGTGGGAGAGAGGCGTTCTGCCACCTGTGCCACCTCAGTTCCTGG
>JAQZBX010072218.1:0-15108 GCA_029593785.1 Cabassous unicinctus | reverse complement strand
AGTCCCGGGGAGAGATGAGCCATTAACCTGATAGTTTGCAGCTGACCTGAAGAGACTAGAGCAGCTGAGAATCCCTGAAAGATGAGCCTTATGCCAACCTACAGCTGAGATCAGAAGAAGCTGGGAACACAGAACCTTAAGAGGAAAGAGGAAGGCTGAACCCTCATAGATATTGACAGCCATCTTGCTTCAACAGGTAGCAACAGATATTTGGTGAGAAACTACCTCTTATGGTACCTTGAGTTGGACTCTTTAGGGCCTTGTAACTGTAAGTTTCTCCCCCAAATAAATACCCTTTATAAAAGCCAACAGATTCCAGGTACTTTGCATCAGCACCCCTTTAGCTAAATAATACAAATATTGTACTGGAAGTTCTTGTTAGAGTGATTCAGTAGAAAAAAATGAATGAAAGGCATCGATATTGGAAAAGAAGAATTAAAACTTTCCCTATTTGCATATTATATGATCCTATACATAGAAAATTCTGAAAAATCCACAAAAAAGCTCTTAGAGCTAATAAATGAATTCAGCAAAGTGGCAAGTACAAGATGTACACAGAAAAATCAGTAGTGAAGAACAATTGGAAGAAGAAATCAAGAAAAAATTCCATCCACAAGAGCAACTAAAAGAATCAAATATCTAGGAATATATCTAACCAAGGATATAAAGGACTTGTACACAGAAAGCTAATAAGCATTGCTAAAAGAAATTATAGAAGACCTAAATAAATGGAAGGCTACTCTGTGTTCATGGATTGGAAGACTAAACATCATTAAGATATCAATTTATGTGTGATATTTAAGCTAATGTGTCAGTTCAGCCAGGTAATACTGCCCAGTTGTTTGATCAAGCAAACACTGAGCTAATTGTAATACAAAGGCATTTCATGGACTTTAATCATCAGTGAGTTGATTACATAGATGGCTGATTACATCTACAATCAACTGAGGAGCGTACCTTCAGCAATGAGTGAAGTTTCATCCAACCAATTGAAGGCCTTAAAAGGAGAAGTGATTTCAGTATTCAGAGAGAGAATTTCTATCTCTACTTCAGAGAGCCAGCATCTCCTGGGGAACTCATCAAGGACTTTCATCAGAGCCCCTGACTTGCAGTCTGCCCTATGTAATTTGGACTTGTGCATCACCATGATCGTGTGAGGCAATTTTATAAATTGCATACTATTTATAGATATTGCCTGTTGGTTCTGTTTCCCTAGAGAACCCTGACTAATACAGCTTGGTACCAGGAGTAGTTCTTGAGAAAAAAGAATCTTAAAAATGGGATTTTGGAATTGGTTCTGGGATTTTTGCAATCAGCTCTCTACTCTAATTAGATTCAAGGGCACTAATGACTCTGTTTCCTATAATCAAGAGGCCACTGACAGCATATGGTGTGAGTTGCAATTGAGATACACAAAATGTCACCACTAGATATGATTACATCTATGCTTATAAGAGGCAAGGAACTGGGCAAGAGTGTTTTTTTAACACTTTAAGAGTTTTGTGGAGTTAAAAGGTACAATAATGTTGGCTGGATGTTCCTAAATATTCTGGAAACAGTTACAAAATAAAGGGATGAGCTGAAGGCTTCAAATTTACAATATAAGTGCCATATGGATGATATGAAAGTTTCTATGTGTGTTCTGAAAGAAAATCTTGTTTCATGCAGCCGCAGACTTGAGATCTCTGAAAACCAGACTCAAAGTCTCATTGTATGAGTAGCAGAGTTACAACAGAAACTAACATCTCAACCTAGCAGGGTGTCTGCTGCTAAAATGAGGGCATTGATTAGAAAGGAATGGAATCCTGAGGATTGGGATGGAGACATATGGGTTGATGATGATAGCAGTGGGGATATTGAAACCCTAAATTCTGCTGAGATTTTGCAAGACAAACCTGTAATGGTTTGCCCTGAGGAGAACACCCAATGGCAAGCTTGCATCACCCAACCTCCAGTCTGCCCCAAGAAGTCTGGATTTCATCCCCACCCTAAGGAGAGTGCCATTCAGCCTCAAGCCTGCACTACTCAATCTCCAGCCTGCCCCAAGTAGTCTCAAACTCTTCCCGCCCTGAGGAAATCATCACTCAATCTCCACCCTGCCCTGAGGAGTCTGCCATCCAACTCCCACCTGATGAGATTAATCCTATTCCACCAGAAGAAACTTTAAGGGAATGCCCTGAGGTAATTGACTTGCAAGACACTTCTAATGCTTTTCCTTACCCAACCCCACCACTTCTCTTCCAGACCTATAACTAAAGTCACAACGAGTCCCAAAAGTGAAGTACAAAGTGTGACTCCTCAGGAAGTATGCTATACTCTAAAAGAACTAGATGAGTTTTCCAATTTATATAGACAGAAATCAGGAGAATATGTGTGGGAATGGATATTAAGGGTATGGGATAATGGTGGAAGGAATATAAAGTTGTATCAGACTGAATTTATTGATATGGGCCCACTAAGCAGAGATTCTGGATTCAATGTTGTAGCTCAAGGGGTTAGAATGAGCTCTAATAGTTTGGGTGGCTGGCTGAAACATGAACCAAAAGTTGGCCTACACTGCCTGAGTCAAGATGTTCAATTACCCTGGTGTACTGTAGATGAGGGGATACAAAAGCTTAGAGAGATTGGAATGCTAGAATGGATTCACCATTTAAGACCTGCCCACCCACCCCAGAAAAGTCCAGAAGAAGCACTTTCACCAGGACTGTGAGGAATAAATTTGTGAGACTAACTCCATCTTCCCTGAAGAGCTCTGTGGTTGCTCTTCACTGTAAATCAGATATTACTGTAGGAACTGCTGTCACAGAACTAGAATCCTTAAACACTATGGGATGATTGGATCCTAGGCTGGCAGAAGCCAAGTAGCAGCACTTAATTGCCAAGGACAAGGTGGGCAAGTTTACCACAATGAAAGGCAAACTCAAAGCAGCAATCAAAAGAGTCTGAGTCACATAGACTTATGGCATTGGCTAATAGATCATGGGGTACCTAGAAATAAAATAGATGGGCAGGCTACTAAATTCCTACTTGATATGTATAAGCAGAAGAGTTCTAGGTCAAGTGAAAAAAATCCTAACTTGAATTACAGAACCAGAGAGTCATGGCCCCTTAATCAATTCCCAGACTTGAGACAGTTTACAGACCCCGAGCCCCTTGAATGAGAGGAAGGCCAGGTCCCCTTGAGGAAAGATCCTGTTACACTGCCAAAATTTTAAATTTTAACTTCCTCCCAGCTTTCCCCAAAAAGACCTATGGCCTTTTACCAGGGTAACCATGCATTGGGGAAAAGGAAATGATCAGGCATTTCATGGATTATTAGACACTAGATTAATTCCAGGAGGCCCAAAATGTCACTGTGGTTCATGAGTCAGAGCATGAGCTTATGGAGGTCAGGTGATCAAAGGAATTTTAGCTCAGGTTTGTCTCATCAGTGACATTGCAAAGATCATTATGTGATTATTTCCCCAGTTCCAGAATGAGTAATTGGAATAGACATACCCAGCAACTGGCAGAATCCCCATAAGGTTCCTTGATTTGAGGAGTGAGGACAATTATGGTAGGAAACTCCAAGTAGAAGTCACTAGAATTGGCCCCTACCTAGCAAAATAGTAAATCAAAAGCAATACCAAATTCCTGGAGGGATTTCAGAGACCAATGCCACCATCAAGGATTTGAAAGATGCAGGGGTGGTGATTCCCACCACATCCTATTTGGCCAGTGCAAAAAACAGATGAATCATAAACTTAACCAGGTAATGACTCCAATTACATCTGCTGTTCCAGAGGTGGTATTATTGCTTGAGCAGATCAACACATCCCCTGGTATTTGGTATGCAGCTATTGATCTGGCAAATGTTTTTTTCTCAATTGCTGTTAGTAAGGACCGCCAAAAACAGTTTGTTTTCAGCTGGCAAGACCAGCAATATAACTTCACTGTCCTACCTCAGGGGTATATCAATTCTCCAGTCCTGTGTCATAATATTGTCTTCAGGGACCTTGATCATCTGTCCTTCCCATAAGACATCACACTGGTCCATTATATTGATGATATCATGCGGATTGGACATAGTGATTAAGAAGTAGCAATGCCTCTAGACTTATTGGTCAGGCATTTGAATGAGAGGGGATGGGAGATAAATCCAACAAAAATACAGGTGCCTTCCACCTTGGTGAAATTTCTAGGTGTCCAGTTTTGTGGGGCATGTTGAGATATCCCTTCTGAAATGAAGGATAAGCTGTTGAGTCTGGCCTCTCCTACGACCGAAAAAGAGGTACAATGCTTAGTTGATCTCTTTTGGATTTTGGAGACAACATATTCCTCATTTGGATGTGCTAGTACAGCCAATTTTGAGTGACCAGAAAAGCTGCTAGTTTTGAGAGGGTACTGGAAAAAGAGGAAGTTCTGTGACAGGTCCAGGCTGCTGTGCAAGCTGCACTACCACTTGGTCCATATGATCCAGCAGATTGAATGTTGCTGGAAGTGTCAGTGGCAAACAGATGCCATCTGGAGCATTTGGCAGGCCCCTATAGGAGAATCACAACAAAGACCCTTAGGATTTTAGAGCAAAGCCCTGCCATCCTCTGCAGATAACTACTCTTGTTTTGAGAAACAGGTTTTGGCCTGTCACTGGTCCTTAGTAGAGACAGAACATTTAATCATGGGCCACCAAGTTACCATGAAACCTGAGTTGCCTATCATGAGCTGGGTATTGTCTGACCCACCAAACCATAAAATTGGGCATGCAGAGCAACACTCCATCATAAAGTGGAAGTGGTATATATGAGATAGGACTCAAGCAGGTCCTGAAGGCACAAGTAATTTACACGAGGAACCAGCCCAAAACCCATGGACACCACTCCTGCCACATTACCTTCTCTTTCCCAGCCCATAGCTATGGCCTCTTGGGGAGTTCCATACAATCAGTTGACTGAGGAAGTGAAAACTCAGACCTAGGTTACAGATAGTTCTGCACAACATGCAGGTACCACCTGAAAGTGGACAGCTGCAGCACTGTAGCACATTTCGGGGAAATCCCTGAAGGACAGTGGTGAGGAGAAATCCTCCCAGTGGGTAGAACTTCAAGAAGTGCTCCTGGTTGTTCATTTTCCTTGGAAGGAGAAATGGCTGGAGGTGCCTTTGTACACTGATCCATGGGTTGTTGCCAGTAGTTTGGCAGGATGATCATGAAGTTGGAAGAAACATGATTGGTGAATTGGTTACAAAGAGGTCTGGGGAAGAGCTATTTAGATAGACCTTTCTGAGTGGGCAAAAAAACATGAAAATATTTGTGTCCCACATGAGTGCTCACCAGAGGGTGACTTCAGCAGAGGAATATTTTAATAATCAAGTGGATAAGATGACCCACTCTGTGGCTAACACTCAGCCTCTTTCCCCAGCCACTCTTGTCATTGCCCAATGGAGTCATGAACAAAGTGGCCATGGTGGTAGGGATGGAGGCTATGCATGGGCTCAGCAACATGGACTTCCCCTCACCAAGGCCAACCTGGCTACAGCCACCGCTAAGTGCCCAATCTGCCAGCAGCAGAGAATCACATTCAACCCCTGATATGGCACCATTTCCCAAGGTGGACCACTTCCATCATGGAGGAGGCAGCAATTTGTTCTAATTGGAATAGACACATAATCTGGATATGTGTTTGCCTTCCCTGAACACAATGCTTTTTCCAAAACTACCATCTGTGGACTTACCAAATGTCTTATCCACTGCCTTGGTATTCCATACAGTATTGCTTCTGGTCAAGGAACCCATTGCACAGCAAATGTGTGGGAATGGGCACATGCTTATGGAATTCACTGGTCTTACCATGTTCCCCATATCCTGAAGCAGCTGGATTGATAGCATGGTGGAATGGCCTCAAAATTCTTCAAAAAGACTCAATTACAGCACCAACTAGGTGACAATACCTTGCAGGGTTGGTGGGACAATGTTCTCCAGGAGGCTGTGCATGCTCTAAATCAGCATCCACTCTATGGTGCTGTTTCTCCCATAGCCAGGATTCACAGGTACAGGAATTAAGTGGCACCACTCACTAATACTCCTAGTGATCCACTAGGAGAATTTTTGCTTCCTGCCCCTGCAACCATAACCTTTGCTGGTCAACAGGTCTTTGTTCCAAAAGGAGGAGTGCTTCCACCAGGGACCACACAACAATTCCATTGAAATGGAAGTTAAGACTGCCACCTGGCCACTTTGGGCTCCTCAAGCCTCTGAATCAACAAGCAAAGAAGAGAGTTACAGTACTGTCTAGTAGAGTACAGTAACTCCCCTGACTACCAAAGGGAAATAGGACTGCACCTATACATTGGAGGTAAAGAAGAGTTCGCCTGGAATACAGGAGATCTTTAGGGCATCTCAGTATTAACATGCTATGACCATTTGAGATTATTTTATGAATCCCCAAAAAAGGAAAGACTATGTTTGTAAACTAATCTTTCCTCTGGATGTGATACCCTTTGATTGTATTAAACCCAAAGGATTTAAGATTACCTGATAAAATCAATTTAGGGCTTTTGATTCTGTCACATCAATAGAGCGTGACTCAGGTTGATTCCCTGCCTCCTTGGTGGGCTGATATATTAGCACTCACTCAAGAAGACACACGGAAGAGGAGAGAACTTTGTCATTTTGATCCTGCCTGCCATGTGACAGAGAGGAGAAGGCTCAAACAGCTAAAGCCCCGGGAAAAGAGATGAGCCATTCGCCTTGGGAAGAGATGAGACTGCTATGAGAAGCCCTGAGAGACAAGCCCTATGCCAGCCTACAACTGAGATCAGGAAGAAGCTGGGCCCACAAAGCCTCAAGAGGAAGAGGAAGACCAGGAAAGAGAGATGAGACAGAAATCAGCTACCATCTTGCTTCAATCCGTGGCAACTGACTTTGGTGAGAAAGCACCTTAAGTTGTACTCTTTAGGGCAGTGGTTCTTAATCTTTTTTGTTCCATGGACCCCTTTGCCAATCAGATGAAAACCATGGACCACTTCTTAGAATGTAGTGGCAGATAGTTTTATGACATTCAACTAATGTCAGTTCTAACAACTACTGTAATTTCAACGTATGGATAAGCGTAAGTGATTTTTCAAGATATGCAACATCTGTAATGTGATATGAAATGAATACTACTGTAATTTATTACAGACATTCATAAGTGAAGGGGATGCTAGATTTCAATTAGAAGTCAGAGAAAATAAAAATAAGTTGATTTTTTTTTTCAATTAAAGCTCATGGACCCCCTGAAATCTACCCCTGGTTAAGAACCCCTGCTTTAGAGTCTTGTAACCTTAAGCTTTTACCCCTAATAAATACTCTTTATAAAAATCCAACAGATTTCTGGTACTTTCATCAGTATCCCTTTGGCAGACTAATACACAGGTTTTGTGATTAAATTCAATGGAAAATTGCAACACCCCAACGTAGGCAGGACTAATAATGGCCCACGACCTTCAGGAATGAAATTTTGGGTCACCCCACCAGGCAAAGAACCACAGCCAGCTGAAGTGCTGGCTGAGGGTAAAGAGAACATGGAATGGGTAGTGGAAGAAGGTAGTGATAAATATGAACTTCAACCATGTGACCAGTTAGTTACAGAAATGAGTTCCGTAATGGTCGTGCATATTTCTTCCTTGTTTTGTTATGAGTATGTTTGTATATGTACATAAAATGAATATCTTTGATTTCTTCCCTAATCTTTCTCAAAAGTTGTGTTAGTTTCATGCCATGGTATTTAAGGATGTCAAGTTTAAGAGTGAATATAACCCAAGGACTTGCATCCTATTCTGGAGAGATTTAGTGTGTTTCTGGTTGTACACAGGACAGTTGAGTATTGTTAAGTGAAAAAAAAATTATATATATATAATGTCTGTTACTGTTTTATTTAGAGACTAAGTATGATTTAAAGTGATGTGTATGGTTGCCAAGTTGACAAGGGGTGGACTGTTATGGTTAGGCTAATGTGTCAACTCGGCCATGTAATGGTGTTGCTGGTGGTGGGTTTCCAAGTTCTTGCCTATGTCACATAAAGGAATTTAAGGACATGCCATATTTTAAGCAAGCAAGTAAAGAGTTTATTGGGAAACAAAATAAAGTGAGAGTACACACTGAAGACCTGTGTGTGGGCATGCTCAAGGGTGAGATGCACACTGGGGCTGGGAATGTGGCCCTATTTGAAGCTGGCCTTCCCCACCCCCCCTCTCCTTCCTCCATGTAAATGAAGGCTAGTGAATTACAACATTCTCATTGGTTCTGAGTGTCTGCCACCTGAGTGGGGGTCAGAGGAGGGAGTACAAATGGGCTTCTCATTATCTATTGTCTTCAGGTAAGCAGCCTTAGGTGGCTGACTCCTCCCTTGTTGGTTGGACTTTCCGTTGTCAGGAGCAGGCAAAGATGGGTGACTGTGGGCAGGAATTTTACACAAAACTGACTGCTTTTTTCCTTATTGCCCTAGTGCTTTCCTATGGCACCCTTTTTCCCTCAGGTCCTTGTTCTATCCTGCCTCAACTTCCCTTCAGAGAGTTTTCACCCTTATTCTTAAGGGAGAGCTGAGGGGTGATGGTCATTTTTTTCTGTAGGTGCTTCCTGTTGGTTAGGGGCAGTAGTACTTGATGGGGTATAAAACTCTCTGGCTATTCTATTGAGGCTGAGAGGAAGTGTGCTTGGGACAGTGGTTGGAACTGGCTGGCAAATATGAGAGCAGGCAAAGGTTTCATCTTCTGTAGTTACTTCCTGCTGATTAAAGGTGAGGAAAATCTTCATATCATCTTGGAGGATGCCCTAGACATAAACTCACAAAGACAATATAGGCAATAATAGCACAAGCATTTGGCAAGCAAAATAAAGACAGTACTTAAGAGAGCCATTCTTTCATCATATAGCTATGTTCTTTAATTACTTAGAAAATGAATCAAGTTTTCCTAGACTTTTAACATGTTCAAGGAGCAGATAGTACCATATTCATCAGGTATATAGGTACTGCACTTTATACTAATAAATGCCCAAGTTTCTCTTTGGGCTGTAGTTAATATTTAAGTTCCAGGTTTGCAATACCATACATGTTGTCTCTCCATGGGAGCAAGCCATAATGTCAGTTGTGTCTGTTTAGGTTCTACTCACATTACTCTGGTAATTATTGCTCCACTTGGTATGTCCTTCACCCAAAAAGCATGCTGCAGCACCATTGGTCCTGGAGAGAACAGGAAAGGTAGACTCCAGTACTTCACTAGCCTGGTCCATAGCACCCTTTGGCACTATGAAATAGAGCCAGTCTTGAGGCAATGAACATTGTAAATCTAGTGAGATTGAGCCGTCACCAGTTGGCAGTAGTCTGAAACCACAACATATCCCCATCTATTTCAGGAGCATGACCAGGAGATGTGGTAGATACTTTTATTGTTTTAGGAGTCATAGTGACCAATCTAAGCAAAACCTCAAATGGAAAGGCACCATGCAGGATATTGGGGACCTGGTTTGAATGCACAAGAGAGTTTGACAATACTGAACTCTATCCCTTTTAAGTTTTATGCACTTTCTAAACACTTCCAATGCAATGTATAACATATCAAATGAACTTAAGTATTTTCAGTAATTCACTTTTTACTTTTACACCTTTACAATGATTATGTTAATTAACAACTATTTTACTTTAGCAGTACAGTAAAAAACTACTTTCGCCATTATTTTATGGTAACCTAAGATACCCCGTGGAATCAAGATTGTCTTCCTGCTACCACCACCTCAATATTCAGATTGAGGTGGTTTCTGACAGGTTTCTCTGTTACTTTTTGTTGTCAACATCAATTCATATTTCTACTTAATAATGGCTTGCTGGAATTAGCCATTTATTGAAATATTTAAGTTTAGAAAATAGACTAGTTACTTCACCTTTCAATAAGCTTATTAAATTACAGTTAACAACCAATTAAACTTACTTTATCTATTTAAGTATTGTCTTTCATTCCTCATTCTGTTCTGTGAAAACTAGTCATTTCACCCTAGGACAGATCTACATTTTCTTCTTTAACTTAATTTCATTAAACACAAACTTACATTTTTTATGATCTTAAAGATTTAATAAATACAATGTTAATTTATTTTATTAGTATCCTATAAACCTACAGAGATTACACCTAAGCCAAATTAAATTGAAACAATTATAGTTTATGCAAGAAATGTTCTTTTTTCCTTCCTCCACAGGAAGCTAAAAATCTCTTTTTTAAATAATATTCTAAAAAAATTAATTACCTTAAAAGTATACTGACTGCCAGGTTTTGGAATATATTATAATTATTTAATTTTTTAATGATAATTTAGAAAAATATTTCCATAGCTTTCAAGGACTTTTTCTTTACTTACTGGAATTTGGCAACTGGATTCTAAATCATTTTCATTCCAAGGCTGTTAAAAGGTTTAAATTGGGGAATTGCAGGACAAATTATGCAAATCAAGGTTTATTCTGTAACATTTCCTCTGTCCTTATTATTCTTAATTTCCCAGCCTAGTATACAGTTTTAAGCTAAACTTACATTTCCCAATCTTACTACACCTAGTCCTTCCCCCATATCGCTCCCAAAGAGAAGGCCCTTGGGATGGGCAGAGTAGATCAAGGAGCTTAGGAAAAGCTTTTTTCTTCCAATGGTTTCTAGATTTTTATATGACCTTTCCATCCTTTTTGGCTTCTCTGATTTGGGCTTCAGGAATATTCATTTATATATATAAGCACTTATTTAATTTTTAACAATTTATATAGAACTTTTTTAAAGAATTTTCACTTGCTAATTTGCTATTACCATCTAGTGGCATGAAAATATACACTGAGCAAATAGACACAAATAGAGAATTAGATATACAAAGAAAAACACACAACTCACTAATTGTATTTTCACTTTTCATTCTTTTGCAAAATAAGTTGAACTGTAAAATAACATTATATTCAAAAGATCTCTTCAAAGACTATTTCTGATTATTCTAATCTGCACTGACTATGCAGTTTTGCACAAAAATTTTGTTCTTTTTAGTCACTGGCTTATAACCAAATTTTTCCCAATGATTTAAAATATAATCGACTACATTTCCCTTTACTTCAGAGCTTTGCTTATTTCCAATTTGACCCTGACAGACCTTGGATGAGCAACACCAATTCCAGTATATACTCACTAATGTCATCAAAGTCTCAGGGAAAACTGGTTTCTCTCATGGCCTGCTGCTTTCAGGATCCTTGATGCTTGAGGTGGAAGTCCCCCATTCCCAGTCTTCAGAAGTAAAAGGACTCTCGCAACCACTGGACTGGAAGCGTGGATGTCCAATGCTGAGGGTTGAGGATTCTACAAGGCAGCAATCTCCTCCAAGTTTGTGGGGTCCTTTTGGGCTCTTGCCTGGAGTAGGTAAATTGGAGTCATACCTGGATAGTCAGGAAAGAAAGTGCCAGTGGAAGAATAGGAGACAGGGCTATTTCAAATATGCCTTCCCCCAAACCATGGAGAGCAGAAGTTTCTATAGATTCAAACAGAGGAGAAGAGAATGGTTATCATCACAATAGCAAGTTATACACAAGGGTGAGGCTAGTCTTGAAATAACCATAAGCAAAGGTAAGTTCAGTTTAGAATTACCATCACAATAGCAAGTCTAGACCAAATCGAGCCAGTTTCAGCAATTTCAGATATTATCCTTGTGCTGTTTTATAACATAGAGTTATCTATATTATTTTTTTTCTTAACTCTTAGTTACAGTTTCCCATAAATTTTCACTTCAAAACAATTTGGTCACTTTTGTTTTTCAATTAAGCAACTAAAACTATTTTATTAGTAACATTAATGCTGCTAAGTTTTTCCACTTTCCCAGCAGTTGAACTAATTCCATTTGTGGTTTGGTTTTTGTTTTTTTTTTTTTTACAAAACAAATCCAACTGGAATATAGTGTTGAAATTAAAAGACTCATTTTTAGGTTACTTTTCACCATTATGCAATTTACACTGTAACCAGGCAACGTTGCAATGGAAAATTAATTTCTTTTAAGGGGGTCCCTTCCAAGTTTAGACCAATTATCCAATATACAACTCAAAGGAGATATAGCTAGCACATTCTGAGAGTTTCCCAACTTAAAATACAAAATTAACACGTGAACCCCAAATCTGATATACAAGCCCCTCGGCATGAGCAGATTGACAAAGTTAAGGTAAGCACAGATTAAACCGGAAGAAAGAATTCTACACACTTACTTAGCATAGGGAAAAACCTGACTTTAGAATCACCTTCACACAAAGCACCCAGTGTCCCCCCATGGCAGAAACCTCACCTCACTCAGTCCTCCAGGGAAATCCCCAGGCAGCTGCTAGGCATGGAGCTGAGGGGTCCAGGGAAGACTTGTGGCTGACAAGACATGAATCGGAGCTGCTCTGGAGGCTGGATCTTAATTAGCTACCTCTCACAAGGGTTAAAGTCCTGCAAGCTTTTTCCCTGAAAGGATTGGAGTGTTGCAAGGGAATTGGCAAAGAATTATGAGGCGATTCTCCAGGAACTTTATAATCATGGGCCAGAGGCCTTTAACAGCTTCCTCCTTGAGGGGATCCTGCTTCTTATGGGGCTAGGGTTGATTGGTATTGTAAGCAATGGAGACTGAGGGAACCTGGAGGGCCCAACCTGGGATTCCTGTATCCCATACTAAGGAATTTATTTAGTTGGCCATTTCTTGGCATATTGTGCTTGGGTGGATCCCCAGGCCTGATGCTAACATTACAGCCAGTCAAATGATTTCAAATCCAGACTCAAAAGCTCTCATTTCCAAGGTGCCAGACACTTGCGGGGGGTCAGGCCGGGGTCTATTAATCAGATGCTGGCTCCCAGGGAATGAAGACGTTCTCGTCCTGGTAATGGTAATGGAACCAGGCATTCTGGAATGACTAGGAGTTGATTGTTTATGAGGAGATTTCCTATTCTACAGGGGAGAGATTTGGTAAATGGCCTAGATCTTGATTCCCCATCCACTCCCCTTATTAGGCACAACCAAGATGAGAGAGGTCCAGAGTGGCAGGTCAGGACCAAGTAAGCGGCTCCTGTGGCAATTAAGAAATTAACAATCTTACCTGTTATCTAAAGGGTCACCCAAGGCTCCTCCAGGTTGATGGTTCATGTTGTCATCCAGGGAGTCATGCCTGGCCTTGGGCCCCTGCAGTCCTCCTTGGCTATGGTAAGCAGTACACATGGGAGAGCCCAGCTCCCTCCATGGGGAGCGGTGCATTCCTGTGCCCAGTGCCCAGCCGTTCCACACTAGAGCAAGGCCCTGGTGGGTCCCAGCAGTGAGGCAGTTTGGGGAAGTCACATTTCCAGTGGCCTGCCTCTTCACACTTAAAGCAGGTTCCTGCTGATGTGGAGCCTGGTTTCTGGTGGCCCTGAGGTGACAGGGTAAATTTAACAACAGTGGCTAAAAGATGAGCCTGTTCCCGGGCCCTTTGCTTATCCTTCCTTACCTTTTTCTCCTCAGTGGCACAGTCTCAATTGTTGAAAACTGAGAAGGCTGTTTCTAAAAGGGAGTTAATGGAAGTTTGGGGAACTATGGAAAGTTTTTGCAGCTTCCTATGGGTATCTGAGGCAGACTGGCTAATAGAGTAAGGTCCTAGAAGGATCTTTCCTCCCCTAGAGTCAGGGTCTACAAGCCCTCTTACACAGGAGTATGGGGTTGTAATTAGGGTCCCATTTAGCGGCCACTCTTGGCCATCCTCTAATTTGTATTGCAGCCATGCAGTGTGGCAGAAAAAGATTAACCTCTTCCTTTTTAGACCATCAGTAGGCAGGTTGACCCAGTTCCTGTAGAGACACCCCAGTGGGAGTCTGTGGGAATACTGGAGGAACTGCCCATTATCCTAGGGTGAACACATTCATCAGTCTTAGTGGAGTCCCACTCCTAGACCTGACTGAATGGACTGCTCACTGTCCCGGTATCCCAGGGATCAGGAGCCCTTGCTGTTGGGCATCTCTAGGGCCCACAAAGTCTTGGGAGATGTCTGGGTCTGGTTCCCAGCCTGAAGCTATGAAGCCAGACTTCCTTCCTAGGAAAGGGGTGGCTAGGGACTCTTCTTTTGGCCCCCTTTTCAGAGGTCTTAGGAAGTGGCTGTGAAAGAAACTTTAAGATTGACCAAATGACTAGGGACTGGAGGTCAGGAACTCATTTTTATGGCTGCTGCCAGGGACCAAGCTCTTCAGTTAAACCAGATATCAAGAAGCCAGAGAATGTTCTGCAGCTTGCAGGCAAACAGCCTTGGGGACCCTCAAAGTAACAGATTAACGGGGATATCAGGTCCTCCAAGGGACTGAGGAAGGGACAAGCCACCAGACATGGCCAATTGTGGTAGTCTTGGGGACTTCACTGACAAATACATTTTCCATTTCTGAGGCATTCACAGACCCAACAAGGAGAAGGACAGCAGTATTCAGAAGACTGAAGGTGCCCTAATTAAAAGGAGTCAACTATTGGCCTGAGGAGATGCTACAACAGGTTGTAGTCATATTCTGAGCAAAGGCATAAAGAAAGGATAGGAAAATCACAGAGAAGTTGGGGGAGGGAGCAAGAGAAGGATAGGAAGATGGAGTATGAAGTGACAAGTAGTTATAGGACCTCTCCTTTGGACTCCTACCTAACTCGGGCCATGTGCCCAGATTTTCCTTGAATCTGCATGGCATGGGGCTAGCCCCTGACTCCTCTGAAGAGGGAGCTGGAAAAAACCTGGTCAGGCTGAGATTATGCCCTGTGGAGATAAGTCCCAAGACTCAAGTGTTAGAACTGACAGGCTTAAAGAAGGGAGGGCACCAGAGAAATGACAGAAGTCACCAAAAGTTGTGTTGGAGAATGTTACTGAACAGGCAAGGAGAGATTTGAGGGCCTGGTGGACTCCCAGCAGACTCCTACATGACTCAGGGAATGTTCCCAGTCAGGCCTCAAGAATGGTTTCACCCACCACCTGGAACCAACTTGACTCTACACGGCACGGGTACTAACCCCTGCCACCTCCAAAGAGGGAGCTGGAAAGCTCTGAGTAGACCGAGATTATGTCCTGTGGGAACTGATTCAGAAACTCATTTGAAATGGTAGGAGGAAATGAAGGG
>JAQZBX010072217.1:0-15108 GCA_029593785.1 Cabassous unicinctus | reverse complement strand
GCGAGCCATCAGCTCACTGAGCCACGCAGGCCGGCTCGCCTTCACCAGGAGGCTCTGGGAATCGAACCCGGGGCCTTCCATATGGTAAATGGGAGCCCAACCAATTGAGCCACAGCCGCTTCCATGATTGCGCTTTTATGAACTAAATATATTGTGTAAACTCATGGAGTTAATAACTAGAATATAGGTCACTAGAAAATAGAATGAGATTAGAGAATGGAAAAATGAGGGTTAATCTGTGCAGAATTGGTAAAAAGTTTCTTCGTAAATCTTTGGACATGAATAGAAATGCTGAAAGCGCATCATAGTGTTTGTAACTAGCAGTGATAGTATAGGGGTATGAACTAATATTAATACTTTCTATGTAATCCTCTGGTATACTTCTTTTTTCATCTTCCGTGGTTGGCAAACGATTATTTTTTTAACTTTTATTTTGAAATACATTCAAACTTATATGACAGTTACAAAAATAATATAAACCCCATAGATGATTTTTTTTTTCACACTTCCGTGCTTTCTGCTGGAATGTCTCTTCTCTGCTTCTAGCAATCCAAAGTGCCTTAGAAAATTCTTAATCATGTTTTAGATCCAGCTCAAATTCACCTCTGTGAAGCCTTCTCTGACATGGTCCCGTTCTCTCTCCCTGCACTAACTAATAAACCCACATCTTTTCCATAGCTCCTTTATACATTATATACCCTTTCCTCCTTGCTGACTGGAATCCAGCAAAAGACACCCCATACTATGGACATCTAAAACTCCATATGACAAATTAACTCAGGACCCCTCTCCACAATGCCCTCTGCCACAAAGAAAAAATGCAGATTTTCCCCTTGGAGCAGCCCCCTCCCACCCATCTGACAAGTTGCAGAATCTGAATCACCAACATCCTTCCCTCTTGCCTCGTCTCTAGTCCTCATTCATCTAGTCCTGTGTATCTGTTCCATACCTTTCACATCTATCTCTTCCTTTCTAACCTCTGTGCCAATGCCTTAGTTTAGGGCCTTATCTTATCTTGACATACTATTGCAAAATCCTGTTTCCCTGCCTCAATTCTTGTCATGGATAGACCATGAGAGAGTGATCTTTATATTTTAGGTATTTCAAAAATATCTACTCATGTCATTCTTTTGCTGAAAACCATTCACTGGCTTCCTAGGACCTCCAGGAGAGAGTTCAAAATCTTTAAAATAGGCCCTCCATTCTCCAACCTCTGTCTACCTCGGGAGCCTCACCTCCCAGCACTTCTTCCTTCCTACTAATATCAGGCAATAGCAATTTCCTGTGATCGCCACCCATGTGGCATGCAATTTCATACCTCAATATTGTATTTTCATGCTATTCCTCTGTACTGAACCATTCTTCTCCATCTCCATTGCCTGGTAAATACTTTAAATCTTAGACCAGGTGTTATCTTACTCCCTTCTGGCTTAACGGGAATTTAAATCTCACTCCTCTATATTCCTTCTGAATATAGTAGATGACCTGTTGCCAATTTAAGATTAACATTGCAAAGGCAGAAATTGCTTCCTTTCTCCAGCTTCCTCCATACCATCTGCTCTCCTGCTTCAAGTTCATAGATAAAAAGAGGCAATTCTTAAAGTACAGACAAAAGGGTTTTATACTGATGAGATATCCATATTTCTTCCCTCCTCTGGAGGGTAGAAAGTTGGCTTACAACATTCATTAGAATAACTATAAAATCATTACCCTAAGCCCTCAGGAATTTACCTAGAAAATGTCCAGAATTTTATTTTGCTTTTAATATAATTTTGGAGATTTAGAAAAAGCAATAACTTCAGTTTACTTAAACACTGAGGAAGCATGTTCTCTTTAATCTTTCTTAAAATATATTCTGTATTATTTATCATTGTTAAATAGCTAAGTACAAATAAAATTTAGAAACATAAAAACTCAAAATTTTACTAGTATACTCAAATAGTAAAGTTGGGTTTGGTAAATAAAGGAGAAGTATAACTAACAATGACATATTCAGGTTATTTTATCAACATATATTTAATGTATTATGATTATACAGACTTTTCAATTTTAAAGATGTCAGTTATCAAGAATATGTTCTTGTTTTACACATACTGAAATTAAGTCCTGTTTGGCCAAGATCACATGATTATTGGGAGGTCAGAACTAGAAACCACTACAAGATGACATTCTCTTATAATTATTAATTTTTCCCCATGTACACCTAACTAAGGAAATAATGGACATTTAAAAATAAAAATAAACTAATATATTAATTTTTCAAGATTTGTATCAAGTGCAAAGAAAAAGCTAGGTAACTAGGTAATGATTTCACATGGAAATGTAACTACCTTTTTTGGGCAAATAAATTTACAAAAAATAATATGGAAAAAGGTAAATGAATGACGCTTATATCATATTTGAAATATTTGACTTCTTCCTATAATTTTAACAGATTATACCTATATTATTTCTCTGGTCATTTAAATTAGCATAAGTTGTAGAGTTTTATTTGCCTATTCTCCAATTCAGTAGAATTTAAAATTCTGAGTTTGTGTCTAAGGTAGGACACCTGAGACTGTATTACACTTAAGTGAGCACTACCAATTTATCCTGAGTAGAATCTATTTATCTTTCTTCAGAGACCCAATATTGTATTATTTCAGTTTTTCTCTTCAAAAGATTAGAGCATACATTTAGAACTTCTTATGCGACTATCCTGGGATCGTGAGCTAGCAGACATGTTTCTTCTGTTCTATTTAAGCAACTCTCTGGTGATTTAAAATTCAAGAGTTTCCACTAATCTTGTTAATGGAGCTCCCAAATCATTTTGCACCAGAAATAAATGGATACATTTGAAACCTTCATTTGCTTATTGAAAAATAATTTATTTTTTCCTGTCCTATACATAGAATCTAACCTATATATGGAAAACCTCAGAGTAAACCTACTCCTGTTACTTAATATGTCTTCACTGCACAGTAGAGAAAAGATGCAGTTTTACCATCTGCCCTATTGGGACACTCTGATTACGTAAGTGGGGTTATGTTGAATGCTCTACTTTTATAAGGTTCTGTATTACTTTATCTGGGCCTATTAGTCCTTTGATGTCATGGTTATGACAGAATAAAATATTGCCAAGAAAGAGTCTTTAGGTAAAGTTCAAACAAAAATGGGTTTTAAAATTATTATTGAGGGTCACCTTGATAACAATATATATATTTTAAGTCCTTATATGAACTGAGGAACATTACAATGTTTGTACTCATTTGAAATAAAAATGGCCTCATTAACCATATTGCTAATACATATTTCTCTTTGGTTGTCTCTATGTTTTAACTTCTTCCTTCTCTTGCTCCTCCCAATTGTTTATAAAACATACTTTGGGGGACAACCAGCAAGATGGCGGCAGAGTAAGGAGCTCCTAGAACCTGCTACAGGGCAGTTAGTAATCATCCAGAGCTAGCGAAAGCACCTGTCTGGGGGCTCTAGGAGGCCAGAAGTGCATTCTGCAACATTCTTGAAAGAATGGAAGGAGGAGACTGCCCATCTGCAGAGAAGATTTGTAAGTAGAGCCTCCATGCAATGAAGGCCAGTGTCCATTCTTCACTGGCAGCACAAGCCGCCTCGGGAGCTGTTCCACAGCTGGAATTGGAAACTCCACTTACCAAAAACGAGGGAGGAAGAGATGGTTGGGCACCAACATCAGTTACTGATTAGTAAATTCGGTGGGCTAAAGTATAATCATAAGAACAGCTAAAGTTGGAACCTGTCCAAGTCAGAAAGAGGCCAGTAACTGCCATCTTAACTCTGTGCCTGACAGGCAGGGAAGCTGGGCTGACTGAAAATCACAGTGTTGGTGGGGACCAGCTCCTTCCATCTAGATCAGATCAGATCAGATCAGATTACAGCTCTAGCATGTAATGCCACAGGCAAACCTTGGGCAAGGAGGAAGATGGGGGGAGCTGCGCCAGCCGCTCCAGGAAACTACCAGTCATGCCGTGGAGGCCGATGAGCATCCTAATTTGGCAGCACAAGCCACCCCACGAGCTATTCTGTGGCAGAAAGCTCCATTTCCAAAAAACAGGGGAGGAACAGACGGTTGTCCACTGATTTCGGCTACTGATTGGTGGATTCGGCTGGCTAAAGTATAACCCTAAGAACAACTAAAGTTTGAACTTGTCCAAGTCAAAAAGAGGCCAGTAGACGCCATTTTGACTACACCCCCAGAATGAGGGGAAGCCGGGCTGACTGAAAATCACAGTGAAGGTAGAGACTGGCTTCTTTCACCCAGATTGGTCTGCAGCCCTAGCCTAGGCTTCAGTCCCACCTCTAGTAGGGAGGAAGCTGGTGGGCCCCGCACCAGCCTATCCAGGTAACTGCAGGTACATTTAGCTGGCACAGACTGAATAATTGGAAGTCTACCAGGGCAACTGTGGTCACCTTGGACCTGCACTGCACAGACTGCTGTCCATACCTGCAGCTCCATCCCTGCCCCAGGCAGGAAAGAAAGGAGCGGGAAGCTTCATCAATCTCTCTGGGCAACTACAGTCTAGGCCTGCATGAGTTGAATTATTCCACACAGCTGTGGCTCTGTCCCTACCCCTGGCAAAGGAGAAAGTTGGGGGAAGCTTCATTGGTCCTTGGGGCAATGAAAGTAGCTTGAGCATCCACAGTTTAGAGCACCAACTACATCCTTGGTTCCTACTACACAACCAGCAAGGGAGAAAAGGCAGGAAGCTATAAACTAAAGAGAAAAACTGCACCCAGAATAAATACTCTAGTAAGCCAGATGCCAAGACACCAACAAAAAATTACAATCCACACCAAGAAACAGAAAGATATGGCTCAGTTAAAGGAATAAGATAAGCCTCCAGATGACATAAAGGTGTTGAGACAACTACTCATAGATGTTCAAACAAATCTCCTTAATAAATTCAATGAGATGGATAAAGATATTAAGGATATTAAGAAGACATTGGATGAGCACAAAGAAGAATTTGAAAGCATACATAGAAAAATAGCAGATCTTATGGGAATGAAAGGTGCAATAAATGAAATAAAAAATACACTGGATTCACATAATAGCAGATTTGAGGAGGCAGAAGAAAGGACTAGTGAGCTTGAAGAAATGGCCTCTGAAAGTGAATATACAAAAGAATAGATGAAGAAAAGATTGGAAAAACTTGAACAAGGTCTCAGGGAACTAAACGACAGCAAGAGATATACAATCATATGTGTCATGGGTGTCCCAGAAGGAGAAGAGAAGGGAAAAGGGGCAGAAGGAATATTTGAAGAAACAATGGTAGAAAATTTCCCAACCCTACTGAAGGACTTAGATATTCATGTCCAAGAAGAACGATGTACTCCCATCCAAAAAACTTCTAATAGAGCAACTCTGAGACACATACTAATCAGAATGTCAAATGCCAAAGACAAAGAAAGAATTCTGAGAGCAGCAAGAGAAAAGCCATGCATAACATATAAGAGATACCCAATAAGATTAAGTACTGATTTCTTACCAGAAACCATGAAGGCAAGAAGACAGTGGTATGACATATTTAAGATACTGCAAGAGAAAAACTTCCAGACAAGAATCTTATATCCAGCAAGAGTGTCTTTCAAAAATGAGGGCAAGTTTAGAGTATTCACAGATAAACAGAAACTGAGAGAGTTTGTATCCAGGAGACCTGCTTTGTAGGAAGTGCTGGAGAGTGTGCTACAGCCTGAAAAGAAAAGACAGGAGAAAGGGGCCTGGAAGAGTCTAGAAATTATATCAATAAAAGTAAAAGTATCAAAAGAGTGGTGAAAATAAAATATGACAGATAAAACCCAAATATTCAAGAATAAACTTAACCAACAATGTAAAGCACATGTATTCAGAAAACTACAACTCATTGTTAAAAGAAATAAAAAAAAAAGACCTAAATAATTGAAAGAACATTCCATTCTCATGGATTGGGAGACTAAATATCATTAAGATGTCAATTCTATTCAAGTTAATATACAGATTAATAGGGTGGGTTGGGGGAAAAATACACCAATTTTAAGATAAGGACTATAACTAATAGTAAGATTTTGACAACATTCTTTCATAATTTATAACAAATGTCTCATGACAATGCAAGTTGTTGGTGGAGGGTTGATGTATGGGACCCCTGTACGATGTTATGAATATTTGCTTTCTAAGTTCACAACATTTATATTGTTTATGTATATGTTCATGTATAAATGATATACAAAGAATAATAATAGGGTGGGTTGGGGGAAAATACTTTGGTTAGTAGTAATATTTTGAAGATGCTCTTTAATCATTAGTTAAAAATGTTTCACAGCAACGCAAGATATTGGTGGTAGGGTAAGGTATGAGAGCACTGTATGATGTTATGTATGTTTGTTTTGTAAGTTCCCAACTATTGCTATACACTTATTGTTTATATATGTTCATGTATGAGGATATACTTCAATGCATTTTTTTTTAAAGTGCAAAAAAAAAACCCCAAAAACATACTTTGGGGTCTGTACAATGGCAGCAAGATGGGTAAAACAAGCTTCTGTTGGAGATTAGGGACTGACTCAGGGAAATCAATCACCATTTGTAATATTGTTAAATGTGAAAATACATTTCAATTTCAAAGTAACCAATTAATAAGTGTATTTTGGAAATAGACCCCTTTTTAAGTTAATGACCTCTGATGTGTGTGTATGTATCATATCCTTTTGGCTCCTAGGTTTTTCATATGTTAAAGCTAATTTGTAAAATGTATTAAAGAAAAACAGTCTAATACTGGGTTACGTAGAAGGAAGCTTGTTTGATGTCCACAATGATTATGTTATTAAATACTGAGGACAGGCTGGCCTTGCCACAGACTGCCTCCTTCTCAGATCTGTGTTGAGGTCTGTACGGAGGATGGTTATGATGCCATCTGGAAACAGGTACTGGTGGTGAATCCCTGATGCAGTGAGGCCCTCCTGATGGCCTTGCATACAAACCCCTACTGGATGAGTGAACATGAAGTATATGATGAACCTGAAGGATTTTAGTTAAAAGTAAAGGGCTTTGTTCCCTTGAAGAACTTCATCCTCACAACAAAGCATTAAGGTAAAAGGTTTTTCCATGTAGAGCTTGCCAGTGTTTTGATTCAAATCTTTACAAGCTAGTCAAAAGTATGAGACCCAAGCTCAAATCACCCACCTTCCAGCATGGCCATACCCAGAGACTCTAACACCACTGATGACCTGTTATTAAGGATATGGAGGGAACAGAGTATATGGACAAAAACTCTCTGGAACGTGTCCTTAAAATGAAAAATGGTGATTCTAGATTTCTTATCCTCACAAGACATTTCTTTGCCATATCACGTATCCTTTGCAAGTAGACTCTGGAAATTCTCACCTGCCTGTTCCCACTGACTAACAAAGCCAGAAAATAATGTAGTGGGAGGAAAATATTCAGTAAGTCTCATGCTTTGAATTTCATAACATTTGCAAGACACAGATTTATACTAAAGAAAAACAGTTGGCTATTAGCGGGTCGGAATAAAGAACCAAAACAAAGAAAAACATTGCATTGAACAGAAGGGAGCTGCAATGTGAAATAAAAGGGGAATTTAGAAATCCCTATAGTAAACTTAAAAAACAAAACAAAACACTTTTTTTTTTTTTCAAAGATTTATTTATTTATTTATTTATCCCCCCCTTGCTGCTTGTGTTTTACTGTGTCCATTCGCTGTGTTCTTCCGTGTCTGCTTATCTCCCCCTTGCTGTGAGGTCCTGCTGCATCAGCCCACCGCGCCGCGCAGCCGGCCTGCTCTCACAAGGAGGCCCCGGGAAGCGAACCCGGGGCCTCCCGCATGGTAAACGGGGGCCTCTATCGATTGAGCCACACCCGCTTCCTGCTGTGAGGTCTTGCTGCATCAGCCCACTGCGCTGCGCGGGCCAGCCGGCCTGCCCTCACAAGGAGGCCCCGGGAAGCGAACCCGGGGCCTCCCATATGGTAAACGGGAGCTCTATCCACTGAGCCACACCCGCCTCCCAAAACACTTTTATTTTAGTTACCTATATACAACCTAAATTTTCCCTCTTAACTTATCTGGTAGTTTGAGGCTATATTTATCCCAGAAAAACATGTTCTTAAATTTAATCCATTTGTAAGCATGTGAATCTATTGTACATAGGACCTATTGATAAGGTTGCATCAGTTAAGAAGGTGTGGCCCATGTCAATCAGGATGCATCTTAATCCTATTACTGTAGTCCTTTATAAGCAAAATGAAATTCAGACAGAGAAAAAAGCCACAGGAAGTAAGAAGCTGAAATCAATGAAATGCAGAAGAGAAGGAAGAGATAAGGAGATGCCGCCATTTGCATTGCCATATGACAAGCTAAAGACCAAGAATGGCCAGCAGCCAGGCCCAGAAGGCCGCAGTCTTCCAGGAGAAAGCATCACCTTATGATACCTTGATTTGGACTTTCTTTTAGCCTTAAAACCATAAGCTAATAAACTCCCATTGTTTAAGCCAACTCACTTCATGGTATTTGCTTGAGCAACTTAGGAAACTAAAACGAACTGCATTCAGATATATAATTCAGTGGTGTTAATTACATTCACAATATTGTGCAAACATCACCATCATCCATTACTACATCTTTTCCATCACTCCAACAGAAGTTCTGTACCAATTAAACTGTAATTCCTCTTTCCCTAACCCTCCCCAGATCTTGGTAAGCTGTATTCTATTCTGACTGTATGAATTTGCTTATTCTAATCATTCCATATCAATTAGATCATTCAATATTTATCCTTTTATATCTGGCTTATTTCACTCAACATGATGTCTTCAAGGTTCATCCAATATGTTACAGGTATCAGAATCTCATTCCTATTCATGGTTCCATAATATTCCACTGTGTGTATATACCTCAATTTGCTTACTCATTCATCTGTTGATGGACACATGGGTTATTTCCACCTTTTGGCAATTGTGAATAATGCCATTATGAACACTGGTGTGCAAATATTTGTTCCAGTCCCTGCTTTCAATTTATTTGAGTATATATACCGAGAAGTGGGATTGCTGGGTCATATGGTAATTCTATACTTAACTTTCTGAGGAACTGCCAAACTTCTCTCCACAGCAGCTACACCATTTTACATCCCCACTGACACTGAATGAGTGTTCCTGTTTTTTCCACAGCCTCTACACACTTGCTATTTTTCATGTCTCTAATAGTAGCCATTCTGGTGGGTGGGAAGTGGTATCTCATTGGCGTTTTAATCTGCATTTCCATGGTAGCCAATGATGAGCATCTTTTCATATGTTTTTTGGCCATTTGTATATCTTCTGTGGAGAAATGTCTATTTAAGTCTTTTGACCATTTTTAAATTGGGTTTTTTGTCTTTTTCATGTTGCACTGTAGGATTTCTTTATAGATTCTGAAAATTAAACATATTAAAATTATGTTTTTCAAATATTTTTTTCCCATTCTGTACGTTGTCTTTTTACTTTATTAATGAGGTCCTTTGATGCCCAAAGGTTTTGAATTTTGATAAGTCTCCTTTTTCTATTTTTCCTTTTGTTGCTTATGCTTTTGGCATAAGGTCTAAGAAATCTTGCCTAACACAAGGTCCTGAAGATGCTTCCCTATGCTTTCCTCTAGGAGTTTTATAGTTCTGGTTCTAGTATTTTGGTCTTTAATCCATTTTGAGTTAATTTTTGTTAAAGTGGTATGATTTAGGAGTCCTCTTTAATTCTTTTGCATATGGATATCCAGTTCTCCCAGCACCAATTGTTGAAAAGACTATTCTTTCCCAATTGATTGGACTTCATACCCTTGTCAAAAATCAACTTGTCATAGATGTGAGGGTCTATTGTTGAACTCTCAATTATATTCCATTGGTCTATTATCCTTGTGCCAGAACCGTGCTGTTTTGACCACAGTGGCTTCGTAATAAGTTTTAAAATTCATTCCTTTTAAACATGGTTTTGGCCATTCGGGACCTGTTACCCTTTCAACTAAATTTAATGATTGGTTTTTCCATTTCTGTAAAAGAAGGCTGTTGGAATTTTCATTGGGATTACATTGAATCTACAAATTGTTTTGGGGGTAGAATTGACATCTTAACAATATTTAGTCTTCCATTCCATAAACAGGGAAGGTCTTTCCATTCCCTTCTTTGATTTCTTTGAGCAATGTTTTGTAGTTTTCTGTGTACATGTCCTTTACACCATTTGTTAAATTGATTCTTTTTTTTTTTTCAACTATAAATAGAATTTTTTCTCTTAATTTCCTCCTCAGGTTGTTCATTACTAGTATATAGAAATACTACTAATTTTTACATGTTGATCTTGAACCCCACCACTTTGCTGAATTTGTTTATTAGGTCTAGTGGCTTAGTTGTAGTTTTTTCAGGACTTTCTCTTTATAGGATAATGTTATCTGCAAATAGGGAACATTTTACTCCTTCTTTCCAATTTGGATGCTATATGTATTTTTTTCTTGCCTAATTGCTCTGGCTAGAACTTCCAGTGTTATGTTGAATAACAGTGATGAGAGTGGGAATCCTTGTCTTCTTCCTGATCTTACAGGGAAAGCTTTCAGACATTCACCATTAAGTAGGATGTTAGCTGTGGATTTTTATTTTTATTTTTATTTTTTTGCCTCCAAAGCCTCTTTATTTCTATTCTTTGTCCATCACCCACCAGCTTCACAAGCTAAAAATGTTTTTTTTTTTTTGGTTACCATTTATTTATTTTTAATAATTTTTTCCCCAAATTTTTTAAAAAGATACTTAGATTACATAAATGTCACACAAAAATTACAGGGATTCCCATATGCCCCACCTCCCACACCTCCCACAACCTCCCACATAAACATCCTTCATTAGTGTGGCACATCACCTGCAATGGATATACACATCCTGGGGCTTTGCCATTAAGCATGGACCATAGATCACACTGTAGACCACACTATCTCCCACACAGTTCTGCATGTTATATGCTGATGTAAAATGGCCTATATCTGTCGTTGCAATGTCACTCAAGATAATTCCCAGGTCCCGAAAAAGCCACTGTATTACAACTGCTTTTCCCTCTCCCTGCCCCCAGAGTGTCCAGTGGCCACTGGCTCCACATTAATGTTGTAATTTCTTCCATTGCTTGAATCACATGCCCTTTATGCTGAGGAAGTTTCCTTCTATTCCTAGTGTTCTAAGTGTTAGTTTTTTTTCAAGAAAATGTGCTGTATTTTGTCAAATCCCTTTTCTGTGTCAGTTGAGATGACCATGTGGTGTTCTCCCTTCATTCTGTTAATGTGGTGTATTACATTAATTGATTTTCTTATGTTGATCCACCCAGGTATACCTGGGTTAAATCCCATTTGATCATGGTATATAATTCTTTTAATGTGCTGTTGGATTTAGTTTGCTGGTATTTTGTTGAGGATTTTTCCATCTATATTCAAAAAGAATATTGGCCTCTAACTTTGTTTTCTCGTGGCATCTTTACTTGGCTTTGGTATTAGGGTGATGTTGCCCTCATAGAATGAGTTAGATAGTGTTCCCTCTTCTTCAAAAAATTTTTAAAAGAGTTTGAGCAGTATTAGTGTTAATTCTTTTTGAAGAATGTTTGGTAGACTTTACCTGTGAAGCCATCTGATCTTGAGCTTTTCTTTGTTTGGAGGTTTTTGATGACTGTTAAATCTCTTTACCTGTGATTGATCTGTTGCGGTCTTCAATTTCTTCTAGAGACAGAGTAGGGTTTTTTTTGTTTTTTTTGCATGTTTCTAGGAACTTGTCAATTTCATCTAGTTGTCTAATTTGTTCATGGTATCCTCTTACAATCCTTTTTACTTCTGTGGAGTAGGTAGTAATGATCCTCTTTCATTGCTGATTTTAATTACTTGTGTCCTCTCTCTTTTTTTCTTTGTTAGTCTATCTAAAGGTTTGTCAATTTTATTCCTCTTTTCAAAGAACCAACTTTTGGTTTTATTAATTCTCTCTATTGTTTATAATTCTCTGCTTCATTTATTTCTTTTCTAATCTTTGTTATTTCTTTCCTACTGCTCACACTGGATTTGGTTTGCTCTTCTTTTTCTAGTTCCTCCAGGTGTGTGGTTAGGTCTTTGATTTGAGCTCTTTCTTCTTTTTTAATGTAAAGATTCTGGGCTATAAATTTCCACCTGAGCACTGCCTTTGCTGCATCCCATAAGTTTTGATATGTTGTTTCCTCATTTTCATTTGTCTCAAGTTATTGACGGATTTCTCTTGTGATTTCCTCTTGACTCATTGGTTATTACTTGTTTATTGACTGTGTTATTTAACTTCCAAATATTTGTGGATTTTCCAATTTTCTGCCTGTTATTGATTTCCAGCTTTATTCCTTTATGCTAAAGAAGATGATTTGCATAATTTCATTCTTTTCAATTTTATTGAGACTTTTTCATAACCTAATGTGTGGACTACCCTGGAGAATGATCCATGTGTACCTGAGAAGAATGTGGATTTTGCTGTTTGGGGGTGCAGTGTTCTGTATATGTCTGATAGGTCTAGTTCATTTACCATATTATTCAAGTTCTTTGTTTCTTATTAATCTTCTGTTTTGATGCTCTGTTCATTGAGGAAAGTGGTGTATTGAAGTTTCCAACTATTATTGTAGAAGTGTCTATTTCTCCCTTCAGTTTTGCCAGTGTTTGTCTCGTGTATTTTGCAGTGCATAAATATTTATGGCTATTATTTCTTCTTGGTGGACTGACCCTTTTATTACTATGTAGCATCCTTATTTATCTTTCGGAACAGCTTTTGGCTTAAAGTCTATTTTGTCTGATATTAGTATAGCTACCGCAGCTCTCTTTTGGTTACTATTTGCATGAAGTATCTTTTTCCATCCTTTTCCCTTCAACCTACATGTTTTTGAGTCTAAGGTGAGTCTCTTGTAAACAAGACATAGTTTGATAGTGCTTTTTTTAATCCATTCTGCCAGTCTGGGTCTTTTGATTGGTGATTTTAATCCAGTAACATTCACTGAATGTTACTACTGTCATTGTTTTTTCTATGTCATATATTTTTTCTCTCTTTTCCTTTATGGCAGCTTCCTTTTGTGTATAGTTGATATTTTGTGATGTATCTGATGGATCCCTTTCTCATTTCCATTTCTGAATACTATTTTATTATTTTATATTTTTAATTTTATTTTATTTTGGAGGTACCGGGAATTGAACCCAGGACCTCATACATGGGAGGCAGGCACTCAACCACTGAGCTCCACCCAACCCCCTCTGAATACATTTTTTCCCCCTGAGGTACCAGGGACTGGGGATTGAACCCGAGACCTTGTATGTGGGAAGCTGGTGCTCAACCGCTGAGCCACATCGGCTTCCCTGAATTGGCCTTCTCATCTTTTTTGCTTATTTTTTATTTTCTTTTTTCTCCAGGAGGCACTGGGAACCAAAACCGGGACCTCCTATGTGGGAGGTGGGCACTCAACTGCTTGAGCCACATTCGCTCCCTGAATACTTTTAAAATGGTTTATTTGTGGTTATCCTGCGGTTTGCATTAAATAACCTAATTCTATAACCTACTGGTTTGAAAAGATACCAACTTAAGTTCAATACCATATGTATTCTCTGCTCCTAAATCTGTTTCTCCTCTTTATGTGCTTTTTCCCTATATATTTTACATGTCCTTTATCAGGAAATGATTATTTCTTAGCCAATTGTACTCTAACTCTCATGGGAATTAAAGAGTACGGTTATACTTTGAGGAAACAGTGATATTGGGTTTTGAATTTACCCATTTTAGTTTCTTTTACTGAATATCTTCAGTTATTCATACTGCTCCAAGTCACTCTTTCCTGTCCTTTCCTTTCAACCTGAAGAACTTCCTTTAGAAATTCTTGCAGGGTTGGTATTTGGTTGACAAACTCTCTGTGCTTAAACTCCCTCTCATTTTTGAAGGACAGTTTTGCCAGATAAAGAATTTCTGGCTCCCAGTTTTTATCTGTCAGTACCTTAAATATATCATACCACTGCTTCTTGACTCCATGATCAAGAAACAGGCACTTTTAGTCTTACTGAGGATCCCTTGTATGTGACAAATTGTCTTGCTGCTCTTAGAATTCTCTCTTTAACATGTGATATGCTGATTAGTATGTACATTGGAATAGGTCTATCAGGATTTATCCTGTTTGGAGAATATCAATCTTCTCAGACATGTATATTAATGTCTTTTGTAAGAGCTGGGAAATTTTCGGCCATTATTTCCTCAAATATTCTTTCTGCCCCTTTTCCCTTCTCTTCTCCTTTTGGGACTCTCATGATGTGTATGTTGGTATGCATCATGCTGTCACATAGGTCCCTTCAACACTGCTCAGTTTTTTCTATACTTTTCTCTATGTCTTGATAACTGTACTATTTCCATTTTCCTGTCTTCTAGTTTGCTGATTCTTTCTTCTGCCTCTAGGATATTTTTAATCTCCATGATTTTACTTCTCATCCCCATAATTTCTGTTATGCTTGCTTTTAAACTTTCTAAGCCTTCTTTTTACTCACACATTGTCTTCTTAATATCCTTTAGCCCTATATCCATATTTAGTTTATAACTATCCAGATTTTCCTTCAGCTCCTTGAATTGATTTAGGAGATCTGACTGCATAAGAGGAGTCCATGTCTCCTCTGAAGGTTTAATTTGTTCCATTGACTAATAGCTTCCTGTTTCTTAATATAGCTTGTAATTTTTTGCTGATGTCTGAGCATTTGAATATTTTGATGTGCTAACACTGACAGTCAGTTTCTCCCTGTGTTTGTTCAATTTTTTTCAGGTCTTCTGTACCTTTTTCTTGCCCTAGACATGCAGTGCAAATTTTAAGATTGTCTTTTTTTTTTTTTAAAGAAAAAAGATTGTCCTTTTATATGCAGTTGTTTCATCCAGGGAATGCTTCCTTTCCTCTCTTGCTTCTCTGGGAATCCTGAGCTGTTCTGTCTTTTTGTGTCTGTATGCAGATTATTCTCCTTAGCATCTGTGATTTGCTCAACTGCGCTCCCTCACTCAGTGCCCTGTTTTCATTCCAATTTTCAGTCCTGGGGCCTATCCTGTCTTACAGCAGTTTAGGTTTCCTTTTTTTTTTTTTTTTTT
>JAQZBX010072216.1:0-15108 GCA_029593785.1 Cabassous unicinctus | reverse complement strand
AGGGATTCCCATGTTCCCCACCTCCCACACCTCCCACAACATCCCACACCAACATCCTTCATCATTGTGGCACATCACCCGCAATGGATATACACATCCTGGGGCCTTGCCACCAAGCATAGACCACATTTCACATCGTAGACCACCCTCTCTCCCACACAGTTCTGCGTGGTATATGCTGATGCAAAATGGCCTACATCTGTCACCGCAGTAGCCTCTATCCAAATTTAATTTACTCATTCCCGAATTCTATTCTTTCTTAGGTGCCAAAATCTCAAAGTGTTGATTCACAATTTTATTACTAAACCCATATGACAGATATATTATGATCTTTACTCAAGGCAAATATAAAGAATAATTCCTAATCGAGTAGCATATATCAGTAGTAGTTTTTGGATACGGGTCCTCTCCCTGAGTGGGTTTTGTGCCTGTGTTTCCTCAGTCCACTATACGTCATGAGCTTAGGATCCAATCAGACAGACTACTTTGGCTTTATTTTTTCTTTTTTTAACTCCACTGTGGTCACATGCACCTATGCCTCGGGCTCTGTGTGGGTGTGAGTGTGAGCATCAAAGACACACTACCCGGCTCTTTGTAAATAAATGCCTTCCTCTATGTATGTGTCTCCCAGTAAAATTTGATGTTGCAAAAGTTGAGAAGCCACTAATGGTGCCCAAGGATGGAAGCAACTGGTTTTCCTTCTATATCTTTGGAGAATTTGAGTTAGAAGTAGTTCAACCAGATTTGATTTGAAATCTGGGAAAATAATTCAAATTGCATGATACTCAATAAAAAATTCAGCAAATAAATGAATAATAATTTATAATGACAAGCTACATATTCTCTTTTGATTTCCCTTCTCTGCATTTTAGAGATTTAAAACACATATTTAGTAGATATTTAAAACAAAGTTAACTTTTTTTGTTGAGAGTTTATTAAGAAACAAGAAAAGAGTACACAATCTGAGACATGGATTGCGGGTATGCGTGGGGCCAAAACAAAGCTAACTTGATGTGGTGTCCCAAGGTCCTATTGAATTTTATATCTTGCTACAAAATATTTTTCATTACTATTCCTGATCTTCCCTAGGGGATATGTTATTATTATCTTGTAGCAACCGAAGTCTGTTTTCTATATTGCCAGAAATATTTAGGGGTTTTTTTTTGTACCATGCTTTCTATGGAGAGAAGCAAGCTGACCATTTGGAAGAGCATTTCCTTCATTTCTACTTTCTCAAAACTTAAGAATTTTGATTTGAGCTGTTTCTGGGGAATGTCAGAACATCTGTATTCTATAGTCATAAATGATTTGGTTGATTCAAAATGGCTCTTTTGTTGTTTTTTAAGGAGCTCTTCAAATCAGCTCTTTTCCACCCCCACCCCCCCCCGCCAAATATCCAAATAAAGGAATTTTAAAGGTCCATTATGTCAAGGTGCTTAGACCCTACATGATTCCCCACCCTTTCCTCATCACTAACACATGCACATTGGTTTGGACTTTGCAAACCCTGTTGTTGCCCAACCCAACGCTCATTTCCCACTACCTTATATCTTGCCTCCTATGATTATATATACATATAATCACACATAGCCTCACTTTTCCCACTTTCCTTCAGCTTGGGATGTGCCATAGTTCTGGGCAATGAAATATATGCAGAAACCAGTTGGGTTTACTCTGGGACCACTTTTTTTAATAAATCAATTTATTGGTACATATTAATAAAGCATATAATTCATCCAAAGTGTACAATCAATGGTATGTGGCCCAGTCACATAGTTGTGCATTCATCACTTCAATCATTATTAAAGCATTTCTATTATTTCAATAATAATAACAATAAACAAAAAACAGACAGACAAACAAGAAACTTTTTTTCCTCTTGATCTCTCAATGCTTCCCTTGCTGTACATAACTGCTTTACCTGGCTATTCTTGCACAATTATTTATTTATTTATTAAGCAGTTTTATTGGGATATATTCACATACCATATGATCTATCTAAAGTGTGTAATCAATGACTTTTAGTATAATCACAATGTTGTGCATTCATCACCACAAAAAATTTAAAACCATTTCATCACTTCAAAAAGAAAAACTCCACACCCATTAGCAGTCCTTCCCCAGCCCTACATCACCACTAATCTAATTTCATTTTTATAAATTGATTTATATTTACATTTTATATAAATGGAATCATACAATATGTAGTACTTTGTATTGTTTTTTTTCACTTAGCATAATGTTTTTTTTTCATCTGATATTAACATCCTCTAGTATTAACATACATTTTTTTCAGCATCATAGGAAAACATTCTTATTTATGTAATTTTGCCCATATTCATATTTCACATGTGGTTTTTACTATGCTGTAGGGTTCCATGTTATATTTTTTAGCTTTCCTTTTAGTAATATACGTGACCTTAGACTTTCCCTTTTAAAAAATAAAACAAATCAATTTTATTGATACATATTAGTAAAGCATACAATTCATCCAAAGTGTACAATCAACGGTATTTGGTATAATCACATAGTTGTGCATTCATCACTTCAATCATTATTAGAGCATTTTCATTATTTCAATAATAATAATAATAAACAAAATACAGACAAACAAGAAAATTCCTCAACTATCAATCTCTCTATGTTTTCATGTTTCCCCTGCTGTACATAGCAACTATTTTCTGGCTATTCATGCCCAATTATTTATTTGTTTATTAAGCAGTTTTATTGAGATATATTCACATGCCATATGATCTATCCAAAGTGTATAATCAATGGCCCTTAGTATAATCACCATGTTGTACATTCATCATCTCAAAACTTTTAGAACAATTTCATTACTCCAAAAAGAATGATGCCACACCCCTTAGCATTCTTTCCCCAGCTCTACATAACCACTAATCTAATTTCATCTTTATGAATTGATTTATATTTATAACTTTCCAACCCTTATGAAAGACAAAAATATCAATATCCAAGAAGGACAATGCACCCCAAACAGAATAATTCCAAATTATTAATTACCTCCTCCAAGACACCTACTATTCAGAATGACAAATATCAGAGATAAAGAGAAGATTCTGAAAGCAGCAAGAGAAAAGCAAAGCATCACATACAAGGGAAACTCAAAAAGATTAAGTACCAATCTCTCATCAGAAACCACGGAGGAGAGAAGAAAGTGGTATGATGTGTTCAAGGTACTGAAAGAGAAAAACTGCCAGCCAAGAATTCTATATCTCATAAAGCTCTTCTTCAAAAATGAGTGTGAGTTCAAAGTCTTCACAGACAAACAAAAACTGATAGAATATGTTACCAAAAGACCAGAATTACAAGAGCTGCTAAAGAGAGGGCTGCATCCTGAAAGGAAAAAAAGCAAGGGTGAGAGATTTGGAGAATAGTTTAGAAATGAAGATTATTAGGAAGGATAAACTAAAGGCTAAGAAGACAGACAATAGAATGATATGACAACAGAGAATGGAAGGACAAAATGAAGTAAGTAATGCCTCTACAGTAATAACACTGAATGTTAATGGATTGAACTCCTGAATCAAAAGACATAGACTGAGAGAATGGATTAAAAAAAATATAAGCCATCTACATGTTGTCTACAAGAGACCCACCTCAGACATAAGGACACAACCAGGTTAAAAGTGAAAGGTTGGAAAAAGGTATTCCATGCAAATAGTAATAAAAAAAAAAAGAGGTGAAGTAGACCAGATAAATGCAAAATAACAACATTGCAGTATATGAACAATAGTTACTCAGTGCGATGATCAGTATTCTGTAATTTTTTTCATATAAAATATACACCTGCTTTTAATTGAAAAAAAAAAAATCAAAGGAACCATTTTAAGGAAAATGGAAATAGAAAGGAGAACCAAGTCAGTAAGATCCGCATTAGGCCAGGACAGGCTTTTGAAGACCCTTCTGGATCAGATGATCTCCAAAATACAAATGACCCAGAAGGTAGACCCATGATTTGATTTGCAGTGGCAGCTCCTACAATTAAAAAGAAGCACAGCCTAGCAGTAAGGACTACCTACACAGTGCTACATACTGTATGATTCCATTTATAGAAAATGTAAATATAAATCAATTTGTAAAGATGGTTTTGTTTTTAATAATTCCAAACCTATAATGCTCAGCATCATCCTCACTGGAGGAATAAATAGTTTGTTTCTTCTTCAATCCTTCCTTCATTAACAGTCTTCCATTTCCTTTCTGCTTGTAGAGCCGCATTTAGAATTTTTTTTACTACAAATCTGGTGGTCATAAATTCTTTCAGATTTTATTTATGTGAATGTCTTTATTTCACCTAATTATTGAATTAAATTTTTACTGAGAATAGTTTTAGGTTGGCAATTACGTTCTTGCGACATTTTATAGATATAATTTTATTTTCTTCTGGTTTTCAGTAATTCTTTTGAGATGTTGGATGTTAGACTAATTGTGGCTCCTTTGAAGTAATTTGTTGCCCAAACTTGCTCAAGCTGTTTTAAGATTTTTCTTTTTGTCTTTTCAGTAATTTTACTATGCTGTGTCTACGTGTAGATTTCCTTTCACTTATCTGTCTTGGGATTTTTAGAGCTTGTTGATATCTTTCATCAGTTTTGGAAATTTCGCAAACATTTTTTTTTTTCAAACATTGCTCCAGCCCCATTTTCTCCTATCTTTTTGTAACTCAGTTTCATGCACCCCAATGAGTCATACTGTACCCTCTATGTCTCTTACCATCTTTTCTGTGTTTTCTGTCCTTTTTGTCTCCATCTTTTATTCTGGATATTTTTCTATAACCTACCTTCCAGTTCCTTCTTTCTCTTTTGCTGTGCCCAATCTATTACTAAACCATTCATGGAATTATATTTTCTTTTATTGTAATTTTCAGTTCTGGAATTTTTCACTTGGTTCTTTTTTTATAGCTTCTAATTCTCTGCTGAAATTCTAAACCTTATCTTTTATCTCCATGAACATGGAGATATTTTATTTTGTCTGACAAAATTTTTATTTTTGTCTGACAACTCTAATATCTGTCTACTCTATGCATATGTCCTATTTTGTGATGATTCTACCTTTTTATGTTTGTCTGTTTTCTTTTGCTTTTTTTTTTTCTCCTGTACTTGATTACCTGGGTATATGAATATGCCAGACATTGAACTTGAAAAGGTATTTGAAGAAATAATTGGAGGACTTGCATAATGTTAACCTCTTCTGGAGAGAACTTATATTTGTTTCTGTTGATGAGTAGGGACACTAGCAATCCTGGATAACCTCAATCCAATTGTTGAATTTCAGTTTCTGGTACTGTCTGCTTATTTCTGATTTATTTTTACTGCTAAGATACATCCTTTTGGGGCCTAAACCAAAGGGAGGGGATTTTCAAGGGACCACTGTTGGTTAGCTGTGGGGTACCATATCTGAACCTCTCAGATCTTCAGCTGTTCTACTGGAATGAGCAAAATACTTTCAGGAGAAAAATTTTCCAAAATTCCCATATCCTAGGTCCTTGGATTCCCTTGCTTCCTGCCCATAAATCTGTATCACAGACTCCCTAAAGCCTTTGAGGGGCATTTTGTGTTTGCATCTAGTTTTTTTTATTTGTATTAAGTAGAAGGGCTTGCCTGAACTACTTAGTCCTCCATTTGTATAGCATTTATAACATATCAAAAAACCCTAATGTAATTATCAGCATGGTTTGTATTTTCTTGATTTTTTTCCTTTGGATTTTATATTTGGTCCATCTTTTCCACTACATTGTAAAAGCCATGAAGACAGTGATTTAGTATATGTTATTCATTGCTCTCTTGTTCACACCTAGACCTCACAGTTCTAGAACAATGACAAATACATACTCAAGAAATATTTATTGAATGAAATATTATCACTGATACCTCCTAGATCATGATAATTAAGGGAAAGGTATCTTCCATTATGGTAAAAAAAATATACATTTTGAATGGTTTTTATGTAAATACAAAGTAAGAAAACCACTTGTTTTTGAAATATTCCATAATCCTTTTACCATTTTAGTCCTTTTCATCACTATATAGTCAGTGGTGCTAACAAGAATGAATCAGTTTGCTTTGAAGATCCTCATTCCTAAAGTAGAGATATTGCTTTCTGCTTGTAAGCTGTATGCATCTTATGTCCATCAACAGATCTTAAGATATTCCAAATAAATAAAGTCAACAGATAACAGGGGAACAGGTGAGAAGATATTTTGATATAACAAATAGGTAAGATTATCTATGTGTTGTTTGGTTTAATATATTATGGAATGTAGGAAGTCAAAGGATGGTAGTATATAGTCAAGCTGGGAGAAAAATGGGGGAAATCTGAGCCAGAGGAACTTTGGGCATAGTTCCCTTTTTAATTTGGGGGCCAACTGTGGCTTTCCCAACTGTGGCTATAACCACACTCAAAGTAAGAGAACATAAGCCCCTTGACAAACTCTTCCTAATCTACTTTTCTAAGGCTGATCTACAAATGGATCCATGGTGGCATATTTTTCCTAACCATGCCTTAATGAAATCTTGCCATTATAAATTTAGACCACATTCTTTGATTCTTCATTTTGTTCATACTGTTATTTTATTGTGAATAAGTTTCACTTTTATATTCTTCGAGGTTTAGCTACTCTGACATTCCTCTATTAACACCAGGCAGAATTAGGCACCACTTTGCTCTACCAGCACTGGACTGAAACTGCTGATAAAGCACTTATCTGGAAAATTGGTATTAGTTTCATAATGTCTACTTTTTTCTCCTTGCTAGCAGTTTCCAATTCTCATTTATTTTGTGTTTTTAGAAACACAATTGAATAGGAAAATAACTGGACACCCAGTAGAACTAAGAAGTATTGAGTGTTGATTCAATTAATATTTTCTTTTTTTAAGGAAAAATAGATTATAGAAGAAGAGTTATCTGCATCAAAGTAAATGATATTTAATTCATTACTTATACTTGTGGGTATGCATATATACTAGAAGTAACAGCAGTCTATATAAATGATTTCCCAAGTGAGAAGTTAAGCAATTCAAAGAAAAAATGAGATTTCCAGTCATTCATAAAATTATTCAGTCCTAGAGTTAGATGGGGACCTTAAAGATTGCATAGACCAATCACCATGTCTTTTAAGAAACAGAGCTCAAATAGCATATCATCTCATGCAAGGTTTTGACAAAATGTATAATGGCCTGTATCCATTATTGCAATAATATGCAGAACGATTCCAAGGTCCCCAAAATGCCCCATGTTACACCTATTCTTCCATGTCCCTCCCCTCAGAACCTCTGGTGGCCACTGCTTTTATATCAATGTTAAAAGTTCTTCCATTACTAGAATAATAATAAGTCTACCTTTGTCCATATTTGCATTTCCCCTTATGTTTGTTCATTCCTCAATCTTGAGAATTTGTAGATGATGATGCCACTCAGCTTCCGGTTGAGAAGGGGCTTGGATCCCATGGGGTAGATGGATGGAACTGTTTTGCTTGCAGTTGCATATACGTTCTGATTTTGGGGGGGAAGGTCATTGTCCATCATCATCTTTTTGTAAGTTGTCCTGGACAAGTCCGATGAACTGGAGAGTAGGTTTTGGCTGCAACTTTGCTGAGATTCAGGGCTCAACCAGCATAGGCACAGACTGAAGATTTAAGTTTCTAGGACATATATTTAAAGGGTATAGTGCTAATTATAGGCTCAAATAAAAGGAGCAGAAGAACCATGTGTAGGGAAATAATAAATGAGTCTAACTCTGTTTCATTGGGGAGCTAGGTTAACATATATCCCAGGGTAAGGCCCACCATTGGGGTGTCAATTTCCTGGGATTGTCTTCTCTGCCTATAGTGTTCAGATGTCTCTAGAGTTCTCAGGAGCACCCCTGCTTGAGGCATTGTTTACTGTGGCAGTCAGTGAGCTCCTCTTAAGATGTGCATAAGTATAACCTCTGGGATGACCTCCTGACACACTTTGAAATTTCTTAGCCTTAAAAACTCATTTGTATTTCATATTTCCCCCTTTTGGTCAAGGTATTTTTTTTTTTTTTTTACAAATGCGTTGCTCATTGGCACTTGGTAATAATCTCTCAGTGTCAGGAGGCTCATCCCTTAAAGTCATGCCCGACATGGGGAGAAGGCAGTGATGCTCATGATTTCGTTTACTAACTGATGACAATTAAAGAGTCATGGCTTTAGCAGTAACCTTTCCTCCTTTTATCCAATTCTTTGGTAAAAGTATTCCCAAATTTCCCAAAAGCACACCCAATACAAATATTCAAAAACTGAATTTAATATCTGCTTTTATCTCCAAAATTCTTTGCCTTTCATATGCTTCACCATAGAGGTTATTACCTTAATGCATTCATGTCTTCAGTCCAAACGATTCTAAGTCATCTTTTTCTCTCATATCTAATTGATTATCAACCCCAGCCAAAACATTCTCTGCAAGTATATCTCTAGTTTATTTTATCTTCTCAATCTCTCATTTGACCTTGGTTTATCCCCACTTGTTCTTCTATGCCATAGATTAATTACATCCAACACTGATTCCATCCAGTCTGTCCCAAACATTGCATTAAGAATGAGAGTGCCTCACTCTTCAAAATAAATGCCAAATCCTTAGCATGATTTTTAATGATATTGTTCTACCTATCATTATATTGAGACCCTTTTCTTATCACTGTGCACATGTTATCCTCATGACATCCTGACCTACCAGTAGTAGTAGTTTTTCAAACATGCCATGCTGTCTACAACACCCATGACTGCACACATGCTCTTCGTCTATCTTGACCATCACACCCCCAGCTTGAAACTTCACATTTACCCTTAAAATTATATTTTCAACATCCTCTCCTTTTGGAGTTCAATACTATGCATTTTGCTACTCTGTATCATGTCCCCATGCCCATCTTGGAGCTTTGCCATTGCTGTGGTGGACAATTTCTTGTGAGTTCAGACTTCCCTACTGGTAACTCCCTGCTACAACATTATTCTATTTTCTACACCAGGACCTTCTGTGGTGTCGTGGGAGCTTGCTTTCTGTTGTCCTATGATCATGCACAACTGTGGAAAAAGGGAGAATTAATGCTGGGGGCCACCTTCAACCAGTGGGACTCAGGAGATGGTGGATAAATGCTCCAGACGCTCATCCTTTAGGAGGACATTACTGGAAGGAATTTCAGGGGTCCTGGTGAAACTGAGCTTCTGATGCCCTGGAACTTTGTTAACACATACATATATTGACTTTTCATGCCTTCTTCGCTCATTCCTTTTTTTCTTCCTTCTCTACTCTATTGTTAGTAGCCATGGTCTATAGTTTACATTATGGTTTACACTTTGCACCACACAATTTTATAGATTTTGACAAAATGTTTAATGGCTTGTATCTGCCATTGCAATATCATGCAGAACAATTCCAATGTCCCCCAAATGCTCCATGTTGCATCTATTCTTCCCTCTTCCTTCACTCAGAACCTCCGGTGTCCACTGTCTTACTATGAATGTAACAAGTTCTTCCATTACTAGAATAATTATGTCTACTTTGGTCCATAGTTGCATTCCCCCCTTATGTTTGCTCATTCCTCAATCTTGAGGATTTTGGAATGGTGATGCCCACCCTGTTTCTGGTTGAGAGGGGCTTAGATTCCATGGATCTAAGTTGTAAATATTTTCTGTTTTCAAGGATGGGCACTGTCCATCATCATCCTTTTGTTAGTTGTCCTGGGTGAATCTGATGAACTGGACAGAAGGTGTTGGCTGCAATTTTGTTGAGATTCAAGGCTCAACCGGCATATGAACAGCCAGAAGCTTTAAATCTATGGGACACATATTTATTGTGTATAGTACTAATTATAGGTTCAGCTAAAAGGGGCAGAGGAACCATGTGTAGGAAAATTAAAATGAGTCCAGCTCTGATACCCTGGGGGAACAGGTTATCATGCATTCCAAGGTAAGACCCACTGACAGGGTGCCAAATTCCTGAGGTTTTCTGCTCTGCCTATGGTGTGCAGATGTCTCTAGAGCCCTCCTGCTTGAGGCACTGTATCCTCTGGCAGTCAGTGAGATCCTCCTAAGACGTGCATAAGCATAACCTCTGCAATGACCTCCTGACTCACTTTGAAATCTCTTAGCCATAAAACTCATTTTTATTTAATATTTCCCCTTTTAGCCTTGGCTCATTCTTCCCTCTCAATTGCTTCAGCTTCCTGTAATCATCTCACTAATAAACTACCTAATGCCAGTTTCTGCTTTGCAGGGAGCATTTTTATTATATCACCCTCAATATATTTTTAATTATTCTCTACTATGCAGTCTGTATATGTTCACATACATAAGCATACATTGTTCTTTTACATTATTTTTATTACTGTTTCTATTTCTGTTTTTCTTATTAGATCCTAAGTTCATTGAGGGAAGTTTTTGAGTTTTATTCATCAATATATGCTAAGCCATTTAACCTAATATATGTCACATACTACGGTCTCAATAAATATTCTTGCAGGGGGTAAGGAAATGTGTCTTGAGCTGACTTCTGACTTGATGACCATAGCTCCTTCTATTCCATTGTGTTAGCTCCCTGTAGGACAAAATCTTTTGCAGTAGCTTAGAAAGAACATTGGGATTCCAGTAACCAGAGTTATAGCATTAACATTTTAAAATCCTCCAGATCATGTCATCTCTGTTACCTCACTTTGCAATGCTTGCTATTTGGACATTTTATTGCCAGTGAGAGAGGACATGTTATACTGTACTGTACATTACATTGTTGTCACAGGGTCATTGACTTAAACCTCAGCCTTCACACCTATAAGCTCAGTGATCTTGGACATGTGGGTAAACATATGTGAGTCTTAGTTTTCTTACTAGAAAGGGATATGAGAGTTACCTTCCAGGGCTATTGAAAAATTAAAGATAAGAACATCTGTAAAGAATGTGGCATACAAAATATACTCAATAAATGTTTGCTTTCCTTTTTATTGTTTTGTGACCATAGTCTGGTTTGGTCTGAGATATATTAGAGATTCTGAATTAAGTTTGATTTGGGAAGATGTTTGAATAACCACCTAAAGCAGAATATCTAAATATATGGCTTTCAATTATTCATTCTTTTTCATCCCTTACATTGCTTTAGGTAGTCAGAAGTCAACCACATTGCTAAATACATGCAAGGGTGATAAATTGAGAGTGAGATGTTATCCTAGAGCAGTATGACCTAGCAACAGTGCTGTCTAATGTGCTAATATGGTCTTGGAATGAGAGGTTTAGTATAGTGTTATTGATATGCAGAATGATATTATAGAAACTGGAGACGTTCTCCCAACACTGCTATTAACTGAATTTGGACAAATAACCCATATTTTGGGGGCTAAATTCTTCATCTGTATAAAGAAGATAATCTAGTAAATGACAATTGGAACTCGTGTTTAGCTCAAACATTTCAAAACTCTGTTTCTTTGGTGTCTCTCAAATACAGACAAGCATATAGGCAATAAAAAGATGATTAACTTTTAAATGACTAGAACATGATAAGATGGCACAAAAGCTATAATGGATGATTTTCTCCTTCCCTGAAAATCCTGAGGTCTTTTAGTTTTCAGGGAATACTGCATTAGAGTTATCCTTTTGTACCTATATAATTATTCATATAATCTGAATTAAGAAGTGATACTAATGGAAATACAAAGTTTTTCAGGGAAAATATGCTGACTGAATCAGTTTTTAATATGATTAGGAAGAAATTCCTTTAATGCAATTAAGAAGAAAGTACTTTGTTTAGTGGTTAGAACATTCTGCCACAGCTTTATTTGGTCCATTTTCTAATTTTAAAAAGGAAAACATGTTAAAAATGAAATGAATAGATCATAATACATGCCCTGTGCCAGGTGGAATGATGGATGGTCTCCAAGAAGAAATAACCAATGTCCACAATAAGCTTATAATAAATAATAGGGTGAGTCCTTGCCTTTTTGTACTGAATAGAAGTGAAGTGTTTAATGATCCCCTCTTACAAATGAGTAATTTCCACTATGTCAGTATTCCTTTGTTTTCTTTTCTTTATATTGTTCCATTCAACTTGGTTTCCTAGTTTTATAATTAGAAGTCCTTGAAAATGAGCAGAGGGGAAAGAGAAAAATCCTAAAAGGGAATAATTTTGTAAAGGAAAGAATTGCCTTTCAGAAAATTTAGGAAATTATCACTCTTTGCAGCAGGCGAGAAAAGTATTTTGATTGAGTGTTGATGGATTTGTCTGAATTTAATGAACAATATTTCTTTCTCATTAAACAATGCAGCTTTTCAGAATTTTAAATATAGCTTTGGATTCCCTTAGGCCAACAAAGTGTTGTTTTAGTATGCTCTCTGGCATACAGTAAGCTAATTCCAGATAGTAGATAAATCAAGAAAGTTCTGATAAGGCAGCCTTGGGCAGGAGAAGGAAACTTGGTCAAAGGACTTGGCCTGAAGCTCTATGGCCAGTAGGCCAAAAACAATAGTCAAAGAAACAGTTATGGTGAGCTTTTGGAGGTGAACAAAGGAGACCCAGCCTGGGGAAAAAAGAGTTAGGACATTTTTGAAGCAGAATCAATATTCAATGTTATTAGGAGATAATGCCATGGCTCTGATGTGCTAATTATTTGCAGTAGAGCCATATTCTGTACTAAAATGAAAGAGGAGAATGTATCCTCAAGGGGTGTGCTGGCAATTAAGCTATTTTCTCTCGGCTTTAAATCCACCTTTCTATACTCAACTTTGTGATTCCAAGGCTAAGAATTTGAAAATCACATTTCCCTTTAGGCAGCTAGGTTTATTTCAGATTCTGACAACATGAGTGCTGGGGGAAGATGGGAGGTCTGGACGACAAGGGTCGTGGTGCTTCCTATTGGCTTCTTGTTCCCATAGCCCAAAGGGCAGTTGTTGCCTCCTACAGTTACTATCTATGGTATCCCTGTGTTTCTTTTTGTCTTTTCCGAAACAATTCCCTCTATTAAATTCTTTCTGTTAAAATAACTGGTGTGGTTTCTGTTCCCTGACTGAACACTGACTGATACAAGGGAGAAAAATGGCAAAAATCTAGGCAAAACAGCAGGACTGAACAAGCAGACCAGCATTCAATGGAGATCTTTAAAACACACAACTTTGGTATGCTAAGCCTGAAAAAATGTGACTAAAGCCCAGTTCTGTATGCCGTGCCAACATAGAGAGTCTTAGGGAAAGCAGGGCATGAAATGAGATCACACAAGCTCCAAAGAAACACTGGGTTTATGGCAATTCTTATTCTCTTAAAAAAGCCCTGATACTATTTCCCCCCTCTTCAGACTTGCACAGATCAGGGGGAAAAAAGCCTGTTAGCATCAGACATAATCTTTAGGAATACTGTGTGTCTCATCTGATAGTTCTTGAAAATTACAAGATCTCATCTTGCCTTGCATACAAAATGAAATATGTCTATTGATTTGCTTTATTTGTAATATGAAGAATTTTCACAGGTTTCCACACTATTTGATAGACAAGAGCACAACCTATCCCCACCTACCCACCACACACACACATACATACCTTTCCTATCTGATAGGTAATATACATTGATGCAAAATCTACTACATTGCATAGAAAGCAATTATTAAAAATATATGAAATATATCTTTTAAGTAATACTGTATATAAAAAGATATAGTTCTATGCTCATTTCTTATTGGATCAGTCAAGATCCTAGTAGGAAACAAATGGAGGATTCAGATTGGGTGATTTGGGGAAACTATAACAAAGAGACCATTCTTAAAGTTGTAGCTAGAACTTAGGTGAAACAATAAGAGATGGTGTAGGGGGCATTTAGGAAATGTGGGACAATACCTGAGAGCAAATAGGGATAAAACCTGTTAGGCTCTAAATCTCCCTGGCCTGAACATAGAGTAATTATCTTCTTTCTAAGAGGGTCAAAACCAGCATAACTTAATGAACTTTTGGTGTATCCACCCTGCTTTACTTGTCCCATATGTCAGTACCAATGTGTGGAGGAAATCCTGGATGGGTTGACAGCAGAGCTCATTCTCCTGGCACCTATAAATGCCTTGGGATGCTTCGATGGCGATTGTGGCAGTCTTCTGTTTCAGTAGCACTTTCTGCCCCATGTTAACAGTAAAGAGGATTGAGTCTCCCTGGAAGGGTTAGATTATTTGGGATATACGTCAGCACCAACATCACATGTCTAGATGCCTAAATTGCGCACTTAGAGACCCATTATTTGGGGGCTCTTTCTTTCCTTCAGCAATATTTAGAGTCAGGTCTTGTGCTATGTGGTGAGTGAAAGTATGTATCTTCTGTCCTAATGGTACCTCATGTATCAAAGTGCAGCAAAGATGGGATTGGGAGAAGTTCATTGAATAAATTACAGGATGACAGTACCTTCTTCACAATTACGCACAGAGCTAGCCCTAAGTTCCCCCAGGTCATAAATAATTTTGAGTGCTGTCTACATGCCAGGCACTCTGTTTTAAAGATAATGCATTGTGTTTGGAAAAAGAGCCAATAGCTCTGATCCAAAAGGGCTGACCATAAAATAGCAATTTCATTCAAGATGGACTTGCCATTATCTACACCTGCTCTATGGGTCTCATCCTTTTTCCTAGGTGGGGTCCACCATGTAATTAAACCCAGGTTTTATATTTTATTTTACTTCCTGGATTTGCTTGAGTATTTCCTCAAGTAACTGACTTCTTAATAAATGGTGCATGAAATATAAATTTTCTGAGTTCTTGTATGTTTTAAATTTTTATTCTGTTTTTAACTTAATTTTTAGATTTCCTAGTTATAGAATTACTGGATCAAAATCATTTGAAATCATTGCTGCATCCAGAATTTGTGAGAAGGATGATATAGTTGAAATGCTGTCGGGAAGCGGGTGTGGCTCAGTGGATAGAGCACCCGTTTACCATATGAGAGGCCCCGGGTTCGCTTCCCGGCGCCTCCTTGTGAGGGCAGGCTGGCTCGCGCGGCGCTGTGGGCTGATGCGGCAAGACCTCACAGCAAGGGGGAGATAAGCAGACACAGAGAAGACACGCAGCGAATGGACACAGCAGCACAAGCAGCAAAGGGGGGGATAAATAAAATAAAAA
>JAQZBX010072215.1:0-15105 GCA_029593785.1 Cabassous unicinctus | reverse complement strand
ATCTTTGCCCTTTGTTGTGTTGGCCATACATTTAAGAAATTTGAAGGTAAATTCTTGCCAGCAATGTTGTTGAAGTGGGTTTCTAACCAGACGTGGTTCTCATAGTTTTCATCCCATGGTATACTTATAGTCCACTGTTTGCTGATCTTCTAGCTATTGAAAAGTTTAGCATTATGTGTCCTGTGTGCAGAATGAAGCTGAATGCTGAAAGCAAGCATCAGGGGCTTTGGCCCAACAATAATCTGTACTTGGTTTCCACTGCAGTGATGACCGCTGTGTAATTCCAACTAGCAGCTCTCTAGTCTCTCAGTGGTGTCTCTTCCCAGCTAAGCATTCTCTCACCTCTATCTGCTGTACAGAATTGTAATTGCTCTTTGTCCATTTTGTCCATTCTTTCTACAGTTTGAGTATATTTTTAGATATTTTTCAATGGATTTGATCAAAGCAGTTTATGAAATCACTAATGAAAACTTAGGCTTCCTGACTGATGTAAGTTCTGGATTTCTCTTTTTTATTTGCGATAATAAACTGGCTTTTAAGTTCGTGAGTTGAATTATAATAATTTTTGAAAGTCCTTGACTATTTATTTCAGCACGAAAATGAAAAGCTAAAAGCTTGTGCATTGCCTTGATTTTTCTATTGCTTTATTGAGCTCTAAATACTGCACAGCAAACTGCCTTTATTTAAAATTTACAGTTTATGGAGTTTTGCCATAGTTTCAAACCCATGAACACATCTTTGCAATCAAGTCAGTGAACATATCCATCACCTCCAAAACTTTCCTTGATCCCCAGTGTAATCACTCCCGCCATCTCCGCCCCACCACCCCCAGAACCTTTTCAACCACTGAATTGCTTTCTATCAATATAGATTAGGGGTTTTTTTTGTTTCTGTTTTTGTTTTTTGGTAGAATTTTATATACAAGGAAATAGAGAGGGAACTCTTTTTTTCGTATCTCTTTTGCAAGTGTAATTGTTATTTTATTTTGTGGTGACATCTATATATAACATATGTGTCATTTTAACCACTTTCATGCGAACAATTCAGTGGCATTGATCACATTTACAATCATCCCCATCTGTTACCAAAACATTTTCACACAAAACCGAAACTCTTTTATCCTCTAAGCAATAACTCACTACCCTATTCCCCCAACATCTAGTACCATCTAATCTATTTTCAGTCTCTGTGAATTTGCTTGCTCTATGTAATTTCATATACATTGAATCATACAACATTTGTCCTTTTGTGCCTGGCTTATTTCACTTAGCATAATGTTTTCAAAGTTCATCCATGTTGTACCAGGTCTCAGGGCTTTGTTCCTTTTTCTGATTGAAGAATATTCCATTCTATGTATATTCCACATTTTGTTCCTCCATTCATCTACAGTGTACACCTGGGTTGTCCCCACTTTTTGGGTATTGTGAATAATGCTGCTGTGAACGTTGGTTTATAAATATCTGAGTCCCTGTTTTCAATTCTTTTGGGTATATACCTATGAGTGGAATTTCTGAATCATATTGTAATGGCGTGTTTACCTTTTTGAGGAAACACCAAACTGTTTTCCACAGTGACTATCATTTTATGTTTCCACAAGCAATGATTGAGAGTTCCAATTTCTCCACAGCCTTGTCAAGGCTTGTTATTTTCTGAATTTTTAATAATAGCCATTTTAGTGAGTATGAAATGATGTTTCATTGTGGTTTTGATTTGCCTTTTCCTAATGGGTAATGATGTTAAGCATCTTTCCTGTGCTTATTGGCCATTTCTTTGGAGCTGCCTACTTGACCATCTTGCTCTCAACATCTTCCATTATGAGAATTAATGAAATCAAGTTCAAATAAATAGCCCTGCAATCCTAAATGACCTCCATGTTGTCCAGAGCCACAACTGGGACTTTTGAAGCAGAGCTGAGGTCCTCTGTAGCCAAAGTGGAGCAGCAGAAGGGCTGGCCAATTGCCTGGGTTTGGTAGAAAATGCTAGTATCATTGTTTTGAGATTTACTCATTATTTTCCACATATTTTAATATTGCTTCTTTTCATTGCTGAATAGTAGTCCACTGAATGGATATACCACAACCTCATGACAAAAAACCAAGAAACAGCCCCTCTGTGGGATTATTCCAGCATTTACTTGAAGTTTGTAATTCTATAAAAAGTGTTTTAGAATAAAAATACACTTAGGATTATGCTTATAATTGTTCAAACATCTAGCCTATTAACAGCAGTCATTTTTGGAACAACCACAGTAGTTCTAAATAATAGTCATTTACATGGTATTTTGGTTTTGCTTACCTCTTCATCAACATTTTCAAATACAGTGAGGCTGATTATTTAACATTTTATATAGTTTCTTAATCACAAGTCTCTCTGGCCATCCATCCACTCATCCATCCATCCACTCATCCATCTGTCCATCCAGCCATCCATCCAACCATCCATCCATCCATCCATCCATCCATTCATCCATCAATCCATCTTATTTTTGGTGCATTTCAAACTGAATTTCAGACATCAGTACACTTCTCCCTAATGCTATGGCAATCCTTAAATATAGCTCAGTATGTTTATTGATTGCCTCTTGATGAGCCATATACAAAGAATTAAATATACATACCTCAACTGCACAGTGTTTGGCAAATGCATATGCGAGTGTAATGCAAACCCCTGTTAAGTCACAGTACATTATCATTACCTCAGAAAGTGTCACTCTGCCCATTCCCAGGTAATCTTACCCTCACTGTAGTTCAATTTTGCCTGTTAAAATTTTCATATACGTGGAACAATGCCATATGTCTTGCTTCCTCTGCTTAGAATAATATTTTTAAGATTAACTCAAGTTGTGTTCCTCACTAAATCATTCCTTTCCATTGCTGAGTCATATTCTGTTGAATGAATTTTGCTATTTAAAGCACTATCTTCAAAGAACATTTGGAATTAAAGTATCAAGGTTTAATCACCATACAGTTAAATGCAGAGCAGTCTATCTAGAGCAGTTATGAGGAGAAATCTGAACTTACTCAGAGGAAGACTTTGTCTTCATTCACATAAGAGTGTAACAGAATGAAAATCAAGAACCCTGGAGAAACTGCACATTATTAGTGTCTTCTTAATATCATCATGTTGGTTCTATTTACAGCCTTAAAAGTTGATTACTTCTAAAGCAAGTCATTGCTCCACTGTATTTAAAATTGTTTCATCTTATGCTGTCTTTACATGATAAAAATCAACTTATCCCAGAAAAAACATCATTCAGGCACATCACACTACAGTGTTAGACATAGGATCGGGTAGGGCCCATAGTAAACTAGTAGCCGTTTCCTACTTAAGGATTCCCAAATTTGCAATATATAACAACACTGAGACCACTCAAAAAAACATGAAGCTGCCAACTTCAAGTTTTTCTTTAGTAACATGATCCATTGGAGTTTTTGAGAGACATGGTTATCTCTTGGAAGCATATTTAGAGTACCTATGGATGATTCATTGTATTTGCTATATTCTCTATTTCTTTAAGGCTTCTCACTATTTCAGTTATTATAATTTCAGCTAGTTGATATTCTGCTTTACAATTTCCTATCTAGACCTGATTTTTATGGATTTCCTGTCAACATCACTGCCTCCTTACGAATTCTGTAAGTTGCTATTTTATTATGGAAAGTTATTCTAGCTGTGAGTATATTAAATTAACTTGTAGGCATACTGAGAGTTATAAAAAAGCAGCACTTTCATAGTGATGGTTCCTTTATTTTCTTTTAGATTAATAATGTAAATACAAATTAATGCTTGAAATTGAAGCTAACCTTGTAAAATAACTGCTTTAGGAAAGAACCCAGGGAATAAGAGAACTCTACAATCTCAATGAGAAAACTTCAATGTATAAATACTTTATACCAAAAGCTAAATATTAAATATTAGACAGGCACTTTCATATATTGTTAGAATTGTGAATTCTTACAATCATCCTGAAAACCAGTTTCATAATATGTATGTGAAACCCTACAAAGGTTCCTATCTTTTTATTTGGTATAGATAGACTTCTAGAAATCCAGCATAAAGAACTAGTCAGACATTCATTCAAAGACCTAGAAAATGGATATTTCATGGGATAGTATTTGTTAAACTGAAAACATGGCAACAACCGAAATGCGCAATAGAAGGGGAATTGTTTAATTCATATATCTATTCTTGTAGTCATCTAAAAAGATCTGTTTGACCTATAGGGGAAGTAAGAAATCACTTAAAAAAGCATACATTTGTAGTATTTATTATACAAGACAGCAGGATAACTGGGCCCTAGTGTCGGGCTCAGGTTTTAGTTGATATGATTCACCCTTGAACAGTGAAATGACTTCAGACTCCAGGTAAAAGCATTGTCTTCTGTTCATGTTCTATCATATTCCCTCATTTTTCTAGCACATTGGACCAAGAGAGGAGACTTTGGATTTGTTGCATAATTTGGGTTCTTTTTAACGTGTAAATGGAACACAGAGTAAGACTTTAATAAATTTGTTGATGGCCCTAATGCCTCAGTTTTATAACATAATTTGGAACAAATTATTTTGCAGAAAATGAGCTTTGGTGATGATTGCAACTTACCAGTTAAAATGACCAGAAGCTTTGGATATAAATCTTTGTAAAGTTGAGTGTACTTTCCCTGTTTTTTTAACTGAAATGGACCTATCATGGTAAATGAATTTTCCTCCTTGCATATTGATTGGAAAATTTCTTGGAAATCTAAGCTTCCTTCAGAAGAAGGAAAAGTTCAGAATACAAAGGTGAATGGATAGAGAGAAAGGGAAAGCATTTCCTATTTCCCTCTCTGTTTCTCTCATTTCAAATACCCAACCTCGGCTCATATTTTCACAGGACTCTGCTGTCTTTGTCCTGAGTCTGCTCCTTTACCTCAGCTTTTGGCTCTTGGAGCCTGTGTCCTTACTCTCAGCTGCCTGCCCATCTCTCCTCCTGTTCTCCCCTTGCCTTCTGGGTAGTGTGACATGCGGGGAATGGAAGATCGCTGCCTCCTGAGCAAGGCTGTGGCATTCCCATTGCCTCTGGATGCATTTTCCAAAAGCAGCATTCAAAATGGTGTTTATATCTGCAATAATATTCCAATATCTTAGCAAGTTTTTTGGGCTGGCCTCAGCATTTGATCCCCATTTATAACATGTGAATGAGGAAATATGTTCCAGATTACTCTTTACATAGGTTTAAGTGGTGTCCTGCCTGAATTTGATTGCATCATAATCCAGTTATCTCTTCAGGGGATGACTGGAGTTTTGGAAGCACTTTTGTCCTTTCTGGTAGATGTTGGCCGACATTTTTGTTGTTGTTTGTGCATTTTCTCTAGCAGTCTCCAATTCATTTTGTGGTTTCATCACCTCTGATTTCAGTGGTCTGGAAAAACCATAGGACCTGTCTTGTTGGAATTGTTCATCAATTCAACATTTGTCAATTCTGAATAAGGTTTCTACAATGCTTTCTGGCTAGGGAAAGAGATATATCTCAGTCCAAAGATTTTACATTTATTTTGTTACAGTCTTTTTTAAACACTTCATGATTCTGAACCTCATTATAGCTGCTGGAGTTGAGAAATAAATGATTTCTGGTAACTGAAGCTTTAGTATTTTTATTTTAATTTGTCCCATATTTCCATTGTGAAAGATAAGTAGCTTTGTGCATGTGTAAGGCATGAGTAAACAGATCTTTAATTTCAAAAAAATATTTTTGCCTTAGTGTACCATTCCAAAATTAGAAGTAAATGTAATGATTAATTCTTACTGACCTCAATATGATTTGTCTTAGGATAGCATCAAGATAGTTTCAGGACTTCATGAACTCCAGCATGACATACATCATACTATGCATGTTCCGTCAGAATCTAAGGGACATCAAAATATCAAACATCAGAACTTGGTAAGAGTTTTGCTGCTAAGTGTTACCGTAATTTGGTTTTTGAACCTTTTTATGCACTGGGTTTTTTGAGCCCTACATTTTCCCACGCTGTTGACGGCAGTAAGAGTTGGGAGTCTGGGAAGCTCAACCTTCTTCTGAATCCAGAACTTCCAGTACTAATACCATAATGCTTTTTATATTTATGGGCTTAGGAGGTAATTTTTTCTGCAATTCTTTGGGTAATTTTCACATCACTTAGCACTGTCCTCCTACAAATGAATAAGAGCTAAGAAACTGTAAGAGTGTTGACTCTTGAGATTTCTCCCAAAGTTGAACAGTCCTACCCTTCTACATGAAGAAGAGAGAATTTTATAAGTGAATTTAGCAATGTTTTGTATTGCCATTTAAAAAAATTTCACCTGTGCTGTTTTACTTGAAAAAATTTCCATCTTCATTGCTTTCCCCTTGTCATCCATTCACCAAGCACTCTATCTTGTAAACAGAAGGTTTGTGGATGCCATGAACTATATTTATGCCTTCAATAGTTCTTGTTTCTACTAGGTCAAAACTGGATCCATTGCTTTTACCTGAAATATAGGGCTTAGGTTTGAGATTCGAGTTGATGTTTCTACTTTCTAGCCTACTCCCCAGTGTTTCTTTTGAAATTTGAATACGTTTATCTTCCTATCCTATATGCAAGTGTCAGAATTTAAAAATCTAGTGAGAAATTAAAAGATATAATTTTCACAAATGCCTCAGAATTTGCAGAGACAAAGCTGCCTATACCTTTTGCAGAATTTTCATTATATGCCTTAGCTTTTTTGAGGAGTAAGTGTTTTGTGTCTTAGAATATATAAACTGTATGATGGCAGAATGGGTGTAGTCAGTGGTTGAGTGCCTGGCTCACATATATAAGGTCCCGGGTTCAATCCCCAGAAACTCCTAAAAAACAACAACAACAACTATAAAAAAACCCAACACACACACAAAAAAAACTATATGATATCATTTTGGAATAAGGCACAATATTTGTTCAACAGGAAACCGAAGACTGTTGTAAAGAGCACACAGAGCTCAGTGAACAAAGCAAATCCTTGGACAAATCTCAGGGAGATTTGTAGGGAGCTCTGACTCCTGAAAACAAGATTTAAGTAAACTCATTCTTATGAACACGGTTTGAAATCTAAAACTGTGATTCTCTTTTATCCTTTCTTTGGCTTTGACTAATTGCTTGGTGCAGTTGAACCCGCCCCAATGCAAAGATGAATCTAAGGCCAAAAAGACAGGATGAAATACATTAAGAAATAGAAAACTGGCAGGTAAGATCAATGTCAGGGAGGTTGGGTCCCTTTGCCTTTAGTAAAGTACCCTCCTGATACTCTTGAATTTGATGTATACACTTAAGTATTAGCATTGTAGAGTCCCATCCTGGGATCTGTGTATATGTCTGCCTGTATCGGGCCCAGGTAGGTGCTGGGCCCTGTAGAACATTGGACAAGCAAAGAACCCTAGACCCTTTCCCTCATCCCTGTGGAAATTAGATACATGAGGGTAAGTTAGGGCAGCATTATTCAGGTCTTGCCCCCCTGAACCGTGCACACTGCCCTGTCAGTTCCAGCGCCAGGAGAGACTTGCTTCTCAACTCATGGAGATGGCCTTTTTGTTGGTCCTCATCTTCTCTGAAGCATCTCTGTGGTTTGAAGACCCACAGCCAGGGTTAGAACACAGAGGTAGTAAGAGCCACACACTGGGGTAGTGGCCTCAGAGGTGGGGACTGAGGAACAGCAGTGGCCTTCCCTGCTGGTGAGGGAAATGTTACTAGAGCTATTCCCCAAGTTGAATGTCACTTGTGGTGCAGTGCAGGTCCACTCTTGGGAGAGCTTCAGGGGGGAACAGAGGAGGAGCTGTTGGAATCAAGCCTTTACCCAGACAGAAGCACATCTGTGAGAGAAGAGAGCCATTCTCATCCCTCCTGCTCTTGAACAACAGAGAGAACCTTTGCCTTCGACACAGTCTTCATTCTTCCTAAATTTTCAATTATTTTAAAAGTCAATTACCTTAATGAATCATGCCAGTTTACTTATTTTTTAATGTTTGAACATGATGAAATAATTATTCAGTTTCTTGCAGAGATTAAATTCTTGTTTTTTAGTCGATTGTGACGGGAATGTGGAAAATCGAATGCCTCAGATGGTGGATATCTTGCAGGTATAACTCCTTCTACCGAGTACTCTAACTGCTGCCTGGGAGTTCTTACTATGCCTCACTTGTAACAGAGTTTTCTTGCTGTTGTGACTTTTAGGCCCAAAATTAATTATCAGAAGTTGAAAAATATCTAAAACTGCTACAAGATAGACTGAGCACCTTGAAGATCAATAAAGATAATGTGGCAGGTAGGTTGCTTGTTGAGAAGAAATTCCGATTCAGTGGAAATGATTTTGCATTGTGAAGGAATAGAATCCTTTCAGGATTCTCACCCCTGTCCTCAGCCTCATAACCACAATTGCAGGCCCAAGTGAACACATTGCAGCAGATGAATGTATTGTCCTTTACAGAATCCTTAAAGGAAGCAGAAAATGACTGCAATTCATTGCGGTCTTCGAAAGCTGCAATGGAAGAGGAATGCATATCCCCAACCCTGAAAATAGAGTCTCTTCATGAAGTCGATGAGCAGAGAAAGAGGACCTTGCAAGAATAAGAGCTTTATATGTTCACTGTTTTGAATGTTGTGATGTGTGAACATGAGGACCCATGAGCATAATTTTATCTTTCTCAGAACAGTTACCATAATATGTTTCCCATATTTAATCAATGTGGAATTGTGCTAATTCCTTTTTGCCTTGATTGCCATCACCTGCGAGGTTCTTTTACAGGGTCTCTGGTCTGTCATTTTGGGCATGGGTAGGGGAGGGGCACCAGCAGTTATGGCTGCTGAGCTGCTTCTGTCTTTCTGATGATCCAGTGCACTCTTTGTGTTTTTTCACCTTTGCTTTCTCTCTGGCCAAGTTACTGAATTCGGATTTCTCTTCCAGTTGTTGTTTTGAACCTTAAAAATCTTGAGTGACAGGTATGAGGTGATTTTTTTTTTAGTAGAATAAAATCTGCAAGTACTTTAAGGAATTCTTAGCTATCAAAGGTGTTTTACATTCTGGACTAAATAGAAAACAAATATTCAGCCCAAACATTATAAAACATCATTGTGGCCAGGAGAGTGGGAGTTGTGACTGTAGAAAGATCTGCGTAACTTGTTACTCACCTGGAATTTAAGTCTCAAATTTGGAGTTAGGTAATTTTTGAAACATAAACTCTTATGGAGCAGTTTGTGTTCTTGCTGCATAAAAATCCATGGTTTCTTGGAAAATGGGCCCTCTGCATGTTGCTATTTGTGATTGGTCCTTCACATTATTCTTCAGCATATACAGAAATCTCTTCGAAAGGTGTCTTGCTGAGAAAGTAGTTCAATTCTCCGGCCACTACTGCCTGATGCCATTAAACATTGAAACTGGACCACTAATGTTTCCCTCCTCCTCTGCTCATTGAACAATCAAATTTTAATTTTTCCTAACATTGCAGATTAGCTCACTAAATGTTTGACCCACTGGAAAGAACCATTTCTCATTTGAGAAATCAATAAGAAGAGCTTCTCTCATCCACCAGTAATCATTTGGTTACCTAAAGGGCAATTATTTTTCTTCATAATATGGATTCAGCTTCTCCTACACCCATTTGATGCCCCTATCTGGCTCCTGTGTTAGCTCAGGCCCCGACCATCTTTCCTGGCTGTAGAGGCTGAATTATGACCTACAGAGACATTCCTGGCACCTGTGCTTGTTGCCTTATTTTCCAAAGACATTGCCGGTGTGATTAAGTTAAGCATCTTGAGAAGGGGAGATTATCCTGGATTATCCAGGTGAGCTTCCAGTGCCATCACAAGTTTCCTTATAGGAAAGAGGCAGAGGGTGATTACAAACACACACAAGAAGTGATGTGGATGCAGTGGTTTGAGTGATGCAGCCACCAGAAGCTCGAAGAGGCAAGGGACAGACTACACCCTAGCGCCTTGGAGGGAGTGTGACACTGCTGTGCCATCACCTCGACTTGGGCCAAGTCATACTAATTTTGTCCTTCTGGCTTCCAGAGCTGTGACAGAATAATTTTTAAAAATAAATGTTTGATGTCTCCAGAGAGGTTTTTTGTTGTAGCTGCCACAGGAAATGAATATACTGGCCAAGTTTTCTAACTACTCTCCTTGCCTCCATTTTCCCATCCTGAAACACTTTTCCAACTCTGATTCATTCTCCCTATAACTGCTAGAGTGTTCTTTGTAGACTACACATCCGTTCCTGCCTTCTGGCTGATTCTGGGATATTCCATGCCCTGCAGAGACAGTTCCAGGTTCCTCAGTGGGGCATCGGTTGCTTCTCCACAGCCTTTCCCTGGCAGCCTCTGCCTGTGCACTTTTCTGCAGATCTCTCTGATGCATCCCAAGCTGCAGCCACCCTGCACAGGTCCCTTGTACCACCAGATGCCTCTTTTGTGTGTACTATATAATTTTTTGCATTCTTTTTACCTGGCAATCTCGTACCCACTTGGATATTTATGTTCCTCAAAGTCTCTTCTGGAGCCATGAGGGTTAAACAAAATGACGGGTAGATATGGAGACTAAATGACAGCTCATTCCTTTTACTTGTAATGTAATCTCTGAATACATTGCGTTTCTCTCTCATGTCAGCAGGAGTATACAATCCTTTCTTCTTTCTTTCTTCCCATCTTTTTTATTTTTAGTTATTCTGTTTTCTCCTTGATTAATTTGGGTAGTTATAGGTTGTTTTTTCCTTTTTCTCCTTTTTTTATTTTTTGTCATTATCTGCATCCTTGAATTAATATATCTGCTATCAGGTGGTACATTTTTTTTTTTTATCTCTTCTTCCTGAGCTTTAAATCTGTTTATTCCCCTCTTGCATTTGTACTATCATGGTAGTATATTTTAACCTTATATACATTTTAAGGCATACCAGATTTTTTGGTATTATACAGTCCATTCTTTTTCTTTATTCAAGCTTCTTGGCAATAATCCGCAAATTTTCAAGGCCACAAGAGGAAAGCAAGATGAAACCAATTCTGAAAAGGCCTGATGCGAAGAAACTTTCACAGCGAGGAGCGAACACTTCATGGGATGCTTAATTCATTTTCTACTGTAAAATCCACTTCAAGTGCATTTTGTCCCAGTGAGTTATCACTCTTGTGCCTGTAAACAACTGCAAGCACTTACTACAGGCTGGATGGCTTCTGCACCTGTCCCCTGTGCAGGGTGGCGTGCACCCTCCATGGACAGTGGATACCCCCACCCAAACCACTAGGTTAGTTTTAGTTGAAGAGATATCCTAAAAAAGAATCTGGTTAGCACCTACTTCCCTCCTTGAAGTTAAGTGTTCCAAGGGTATACTTTACCTTTTATGTGAGAAATCTAATACAAACATTTTAATATGCGGGCTGTTTGTCCTGACTCGAGATGAAATGTTCTCAATTTGCCTTGGTGGATAGTCTACTGCAAGGCCTGTTTTGAGAGAGGAAGCATTTGCTTACTATTGTTGGAGGTTCCTTATTATTATTTTACTTTTTTATTTTGTTGCATAATAACTTTATTCATATATTGTATTTCTCTGTAATTTTCCTCCCCAAGGTTGTACATTTCTATTAATGCCCCATGGGTCTTTCCTTTTCCCATTACCATGCATTAATGCCTCTAAGTCCATTTCTAGTCATAAATATTTATATGTTACCTGGTCAGATATGGAAGTCCGATTTTATATAGACTGAAATATTTTTAAAAATCTACCTGTGACTTGAAGAGGACCAATGTCTCAAGTTTCCTGATAGTTTTCCTATTAAAGGCAGTTATTTTAATTTTTGATGTGTGCTTAAATTCTAAGTGAATTCCCTTTGTATATTGGGAGATTCTGGTTTTAGTGTTGAGTTCCAGCTGGAGTTGGGCTCTGGCCTGCCCAGAATCGGCTGATTTGTTTGTAAATCTTCTGAATTTACAGCCAGAGCTTTGTGGAGTTCAGGAGACACACTTCCCTTCTTGTCCTCAGGGTTAAATTCGGGGTCTGGAAAACTCCGTGTCTCTGGTGAGGGTCCTGAGTGTGTTAAGGAGTTTATGGTTTTGGAGGAAGGAGATGGAGGAGAGTTTGTTATCCTTCCTCACAGAAGACGCAAGTCAGAAGGAAGCTCAGTCAACTCTTGGTCTTTATCAGATCCAGAGCCTGGTGCAGCTCCCTTGAAGAACAGCAGCTCCAGAAGTGCAGTCCCTCCTGAGGAGGTCGTGGAGGGCAAGTTAATGCTGCCCTCATTTTCATCTGTAACCAAGTGCTGAAAGAAACTTTTCTTTCATTCCAACCCCATTTTCTGGCCTTGCTTCTTTTTGCATGTTCTGTGATACTTTAATTTTCTCTCAATCTCTCTCTTTAAAAAAACAACCACACACACACAAAAAAAAACCAAACACTTCTCCAATTGCATTAGTTCTACATAGCAAACTTCCACATGTAACATTGTTTTGTCAGAAAATATGCTCCCAGGTGCCCCTGTGGGACTCCAGGACTCTGCAACTCTCTCAGAGAACTTCATGCCCATAGGCAAAATCTCCAGAGAGTAGACGACATGTTTGTCAGGGAGGCAAGGAGAAGGGGTACGAGCAGGGACTTGCAGGCAGACTATGTGGCCCTGGGCAAATGAGCTGTTCCTCTCAGAATTTCTTTTCTGTCAAATTTACAGCAGGGTGGTCATCTATAACTTGCAGATGTCTAAGAATCAGAGAGAAGACATGATAAGATTGTGAAAGTTCTCTAAAGAGTATCTAAAATCCCATGTGCAGAGCTTGGAGTTTTCCTTTCTGAGAAACTGACTCCCAATAGGTCCAGACCCCAGAAAGTACCCCCTGTCCACAACACTCACACCCTATTAAGTCGGGCTCCAATTCCCAAGGCACAGCTGAGAAAGTCAAGGCGTCATTCAAGAAAGAACAGTTCCCACTGCTCTATCCGCACACCGCAAATGCCACCCATCCCCACTAGGTAAGTTGACTTAAACTTGGAATGGCAGGTTTTAAAAAAATTGATTTGTGACTAGAACTCCCCATTTTGAAAGCAGGGTTCTTATTATTGTTGAACTATTTCATTCTGTGTTCATTATATGTAAATAACCATCTACTATGGTGATGGTAAAGGGAGCACTGGGAAGGTTCAGAAAGTGAAGTCTGTCTGGATGTGATTTTTGAATTTTATATATTAATTATTTGGGGATTACCACTATTCATACTCTAGGCAGGCCCCTTGCCATTTCCTGCCTTTGCAGACACAGGCAGTGATGCGTGTTGTGGCATCAGGGCACTCCACTCAGCTGTCAGTGGGACAGAGTCAGAGGAGTAGTTTCTGGCACTGATTCTGCTCTTTGGAAACCTGGTGGATGGGGGGAAGGTGCCAGGCAGTGACACCTGCGCTGTTGGCTTTTGGTGGTGATGATGCTTTTGTCCGTGACATCAAAATATTTCAAACCTTTACCTGCTTCTGATCTGCAGGTCAATATGGATGCATGAGGATTATCTGTTTTCTCATGATTCCCCCTCATGTGCTACCCCATGGGAGTCACTCTGTCAACAATGCTGCAATATGGGCCACCTCTGCCACCCTGGTGGCCTGTCGGGACTCACCTCCAGCCTTCACCTCCACCAGTTGGTAAGATGATCAGAACAACACGGACTGACTTGTAAATTGGACTCTTCCTTTCTCTCATTCCTTCCTTCTAGAAAGTGTCACAGATAGTTCTACAGAGCTTTGCAGTGTGAGGTAAACCTGGCCGAGGACACTGTGACTTTCCTCAAGTTTCTTAGGACACATACTGGGCTGCATCATCTCCCCCCACAGAACTGGGCAGCAGGTGACTCTTGTAGACAAGGAAAGAGGTTATTTACAGAAAGCCAGAAATGTCAGTTTTGCAGATGTGCACTGAACATATTCCAGGTGTACTGCTCTGGAAGGGATATGCCCTGCCCCTAACTTCAAGAGCCAAAGATGTCCTATCAGAAAGACACACACATTAAACGGCACAAGGCTTGTGATCACTAGTAATGGAAGCACTGGGGTGCAAAAAAGAGAGGTATTCTTTGGGGCCTACTAAGACCCTTGGTTTTGTTATCTATGAAACAGGAATGATACTGGTTTTATGAGGCTATTTTGAGAATGAAAAGATAAAGGACATTAATGAAAATATCTGACAAAATGTCTGGTATAGGTTAGGCAAATTTCTCACAGTTGAAAGAAAAATGTTTGCACACAGAAGATTATCAAAAGATGTTCTTTGAACTGCATTAAACTGAAGTAAGATTATACACAGTGTAGGTCCAGAGATTTGCAATCAGTGTTTCAAAAAGTAAGGGAAATACCTTCTCTTTTGTTAAAATTCAGCTTCCACAAGATAAAGGGCAAATGTAAGATATGTACACAGTGAATTAAATTCAGAGTTCTGTATCTGCCATCTGAAGTCGTTGTTTTCATTACACAGAGACACACTAAATATCATCAGGGGCCCCAGAAATATTATAGATATTTATAAATGTATGTAGGAAAAAATATGATCAGATTGCAATAAACAAAACTTTTTTGCTTTACAGGACAGCCAGTGTGAGATTTGGAGAGGACCCCCATGGGTGTCGGCATACATTGGCTGTTTTAAAGTTCATATAAAATAAAAATTTTTCACATAAATGAAATCATTAATATGTGGTCTTTTGCAACAAGCTTCTTTCATTTAGAATAATGCTTTCAAAGTTCATCCTAGTCATAGCATATATCAGTACTTCATTCTTCCTTTTGCCAAATCATATTCCATCGTATGGATATAACAGATTTATAAAATCCTTTCATTAGTGGATGGACTGCTGCTTGTATTTTTTGGCTGTCTCTCTATCCAATGATCCTTTCTCTACATCTTGGACCTTATCACACATAACACAGTAGCCCAGAATTCCCAGTGTTAGTCATTTCAGTTTCTGATCCATGCCTCCCATTTTTTTTTGATCACTTGCTCTTTCACTGATGAAACTCTTAAGAGACTGCAAACACAAAATCTCAACATTCTCTCCATGTGTACTCTAGTATCTTGGTTTCTCCCCTTCTGTTCAGCACTCCCTTTCAAATAACCTCAAACTCT
>JAQZBX010072214.1:0-15107 GCA_029593785.1 Cabassous unicinctus | reverse complement strand
TTTTTTTTTTTTTTTTTTTTGGTTTTTGTTTGCTTGTAGAATTGTTTTCCAACCATTCACTTTCAGCCTCCTTGCATCCCTGGGTCTAAGGTGAGTTTCTTGTAGACAGCATATAGATGGGTCATATTTCCTTATCCATTCTGCCAATCTGTGTCTCTTGACTGGTGAGTTTAATCCATTAACATTCAATGTTATTACTGCCAAGGAATTACATTAGCCATATTTTCTTTAAGTTTATGTTTGCCAAGTGTTGTTTTTATTTCTCCTCATCTTTTTAGTTGTTTTTACACTCTCCTCCAACTCTCTCTCTTCTGTTTTTTCCTTTCAACCTTCAGAGCTCCCTTTAGTATTTCTTGAAGGGCAGGTTTCTTATTGGCATACTCTCTTAATTTCTGTCTATCTGTGAATATTTTGAACTCTTCCTCATTTTTGAATGCCAGCTTTGCTGGATAGAGAATTCTTGACTGGAAGTTTTTTTCTTTTAGTACCTTAACTATGTTATACCACTGCCTTCTTGCCTCCATGGTTTCAGATGAGAAATCAGCACTTAAACTTATTGAGCTTTCCTTGTATGTGATGGTTCTCTTTTCTTTCACTGTCTTCGGTATTTTCTCTTTCTCTTGAGCATTGGACAGTTTGACAAGTATATGTCTTAGAGTAGGCCTATTGGGATTTCTGTTTGGGGTGCGCTGCGCTGCGCTTCCTGGACATGTATGTCCATCTCCCTCAATAGTGTTGGGAAGTTTTCAGTCATTATTTCCTCCAACACTCCTTCTGTCCCCTTTCCCTTCTCCTCTCCCTCTGGGATGCCTATAATGCGTATGTTTGTGCGTTTTGTGTTGTTGTTCAAATCCCTAAGTCCCTGCTGGATTTTTTCTGTCTTTTAAGGTATCTGTTTTACTATCTGTTTGATTTCAGACATACTGTCTTCCAATCACCATTTCTTTCCTCTGCCTGTTCAAATGCTGTTATGTGCTTCCAGTGTCTTTTATTTCTTGGATTGTGCCATTCATCATCATCATACCCGTTATCTTTTTATGTATGTTTACAGTTTCTTCAGTATGCTCTCCCAGTGTCTTCTTAACTATCTTTAATCTCTCTCTTCACTTCATTAAGTTGGTCCATGATATTTGTTTGGCAGCTTTGATTAGTTGTTTGATATTCTGCATCTCTTCCTGGTTTTTAGTTTGTTCATTGAACTGGGCCAAGTCTTCCTGTTTCTAAGTATGGTTTGTAATTTTTTGTTGCTGTCTGATCATCTTTTTATCTTGATGGGTTTATTCAGTTGATTAGCTTCTCTCTCTAGGATTTTATTTAGCTGCTGTTTTTGTGTGCGTGTTAAGTTTTCTCTTTGATAACTTTGTTCTTGTTCTATTTCCTTTCTGTTTTCTATGTTCCCTTGAAGGAAAAAGATTAGGCCAAGAGAAAGCAAAAGATGTAAGAAAAGAAAAAGGATAATAGTAATAATAATAGTAAAAGTTAAAAGAGGGACCGCATAAGACCTAGGAAAATAAATATTTAACTCATGTAAGCAGTGTAGAGTAATAGGAATAAAAAAGTGGAGTACCTGCAATGAAATGGGAAACCAAAGAGAGAAAAATATATAGCATGAATTAAAAGGCCAGAATGATGAGGAGAGACGGAAAGAGAAAAGAAAGGACAAAAAGAAAAAGTTAATGAAAGAAAGAAAACAGAATTGATGAGATAGAAATAAAAACTAGAAAAATTGAGGACTAAACAAAGAGAAGTGGAATGTAAGAACAACAAGAGAAAGCAGAAGATAGAAAGATGAAGGAAGGAAAAGAGAGTTGGAAGACAGAATTGATATACACAGAAAAGGGGAAATCAAGGAAGAGGAAGCACAGCAAAGAAGAAACAAGCCAGCAGCACCTTGAGCATTTATCTCTTTGTCCTGCTCTCTCCAGATTGATGCCCTGAAGCCTCCTGCTCTGTGGGTTCCCAAAAAAGTTCACTTGGGCAGGATCTTGCCCTCACTTAGCTGATTTTTGCAAGAGAGATGGTGAATGCACATTTAAACCGACGCCATCTTACCTCTCCGACCAAAATCTGCCTACAATTTCCCCTTTTAACCACATTTAAATATCTACTTTGGTGCTGTAAATTACATTCACAATGTTGTACTACCCTTGCCACCATCCATTACCAAATGTTTCCATCACTCCAAAAAGAAATTTTGTACCAATGTTGCATTAGCTCCCCATTCCCTACTCCCACCCAGGCTGCTGATAACCTGTATTCTGGTTAATGACTCTATGAATTGGCTTATTCTAATTATTTCGTATCAGTGAGCACATACAATATTTGTCCTTTTGTGTCTGGCTTATTTAATTCCACATGGTGTTTTTAAAGTTCATCCACATTGTTTTATGTATCAGAATTTCATTCTTTTTTATGGCTGTATTTCATTGTATGTATATACCACATTTTGTTTATCCATTTATCTGTCTATGGACACATGGGTTGCTTCCATCTTTTGTCAATTGTAAATAATGCCATCATGAGCACTGGTGTGTAAATATCTTTTCAAGACCCTGCTTGCAATTCTTTTGGGTATATACCTTGAAATGGGAATGCTGGGTCATATAGTAATTCTGTACTTTCTGGGGAACCACCAAACAGTTTTCCACAGTGGATGTACCATTTTACATTCCCACCAACAAAGAATGAGTGTTCCTATTTCCCATATCCTCTCCGACACTTGTAATTTAATGTTTTTTGGGTTTCTTTTAATAATAGTAGCCATTCTAGTGGGTGTGAAATGGTAGCTCATTGTGGTTTTGATTTGCATTTCTCCAATGGAAAATGATGCTAAACATCTTTTCATGTGCTTTTTGACATTTGTGTATCTTCTTTCAAGAAAAGTATATTGAAGTCTTTTTCCCATTTTTTAACTGGGTTATTTACCTTTTTATTGTTGAGCTGTGGGAGATGTTTATATATTCTGTATATTAAATCTTTCTCAGATATGTTGATTTCAAATATTTCCTCCCATTCTGTAGATTTTCGTTTTACTTTTGTGATAAAGTCCTTTAATACACAGAAGTTTTTAATTTTGACGAAGTCCCATTTATCTATTTTTTTTTTCTTTTGTTGCATGTGCATCCTAACCATCACACCTTCCCTACATTTTCTTCTAGGAGTTTTACAGGTTCTTATCTTTAGGCCTGTGATCCATTTTGAGTTAATTTTTGTATATGGTGTGAGATAGGAGTCTTCCTTCATTCTTTTGCATCTACCATTTGTTGAAGAGACTGTTCTTTCCCACTTGAGTGGACTTGATGGCCTTGTCAAAAATCAATTGGCCAGAGATGTGAGGGCTGATTTCTGAAATCTCAATTCAATTCCATTGGTCTATATATCTACCATTGTGCCAGTACCATGCTGTTTTGGCCTCTGTAGCTTTATAAGTTTTAAAATCAGGAAGTGTGAGTTTTCCAACGTCATTCTTCTTTTTCAAGATGGCTTTGGCTTTGGGCCCTTTACCCTTTCTTTACAAGTTTGATGGTTGGCTTTACCATTTCTACAAAGAAGGATATTGGAATTTTTATTTGGATTGCATTGAATCTGTAAATCACTTTGTCCTTCTATTTCTTTAGGTATTCTCTGATTTCTTTTAGCAATTTTTGTAAGTGCTAAATATCCTCGTTTAAGTTTATTCCTAGATATTTAATTCTTTTAGTTAGCTATTATAAATGGAATTTTTTTCTTGACTTCCTCTTCAGATTGTTCTTGACTAATGTATAGAAACACTAGTGATTTTTGCATGTTGATTTGTATACTGCCACTTTGCTGATTTCATTTATTATGTCTAGTGTGTTTGTTTTGAATATTTCAGGATTTTCTTTGTATGAGATCATCTTATCTGCAAATAGGACAAGTTTTACTTCTTTCTTTCCAATTTGGATGCCTTTTATTTCTTTCTTTGCCTGATTCCTCTGGCTAGCACTTCCAGTACAGTGTTGAATAACCATAGTGACAGCAAACTTCCTTGTCTTCTTCCTGAACTTAAATGGGAAAGCTTTCAGTCTTTCAACTTTGAGTATGATGTTAGGGTGGGTTTTTCATATATGCCCTAAGTCATGTTGAGATGTTTCCTTCTAGTCCTAATTTTATTATTATTTTTTTTTATCAAGAAGGGGTGCTGGGTTTGTTAAATGCCTTCACTGTGTCAGTTGAGATGATCATGTGGCATTAATTCCTTCTATTAATGTGCTGTATTACATTAATTGATTTTCTTACATGAAATCACCTTGTAAACCTGGGATAAATCCCGCTTGATCATGGTGTATAATTATATTAATGTGCTGTTGGATTCAGTTTGCTAGTATTTTGTTGAGAATTTTTGCTTCTACTTCATAAACGATATTGGTCTCTAATTTTCTTTTGTGTGGATTTGATATTAGAGTGATGTTGGCATCATAGAATGATATAGGGAATTTTCCTGCCTCTTCAATTCTTGGAAGAGTTGGGGCAGAATTAGTGTTTATTCTTCTTGGAGTGTTTGGTAAAATTCCCCTCTGAAGCCGTCTGGCCCTGGGCTTGTCTTTGTTAAGAGGTTTTTATTACTGATTCAATCTCTTTACTTATTGTTTTTTGAGATCTTTTTCTTGAGTTAGTGTAGGCAGATTGTGTGTTTCTAGGAATTTGTCCATTTTATCTAGGTTATCTAATTTGTTGATGTATAGTTGTTCATAGTATCTGTGACAGTTTGATATCATTTATGAATTCCAAAGATAGATATTGGATTATGTTTGTAAACTGGTCTGTTCCTCTGGGCATATTAGATTGTATTAGATTCAGAGGTTTCACTTTTACTTGATTAAATTAAGATTGGGGCCTTGATTCAGCCATGTCAGTAGGATGTTGAGTCCCTACCCCCTTGGTGGGCAGACACTCACAGAGAAAACGACATGGCAGAGGAGAGAGTTTTAGTTTTTGATGCTGGAGCCCTGGGGAGAAAGCCGAGCCATTTGCATGATAGTTTACAGCTGGCCTTGTGGAGAAAGCAGAGCAGCTGAGCCCAGAAGGAAATGAGCCCTGGGAAGAGAGATGAGCCTTTATGCTACCCTACAGCTGAGATCAGAAGAAGTTGGGGACCCATGGCGCCTTAAGAGGGAAGACAGCAGGCTGAACCCTCACAGACATTGCCTGCCATCTTGGTTCAACACTGAGCAAATGACTTTGGGTGAGGAGTATGCTCTTATGGTACCTTGAGTTGGACTCTTTAGGGCCTTGTGATTTTCAGCTTCTATCCCAACTAAATATCCTTTATAAAAACCAACAGATTTCTGGTGCTTTGCATCAGCACCCCTTTGGATGACTTAATTCAGTATCCTCTTGTAATCCACTTTATTTCTGTGGAAACAGTGGTGAAAGTTTGAAGCTGTGTGGACCCTAGAAAATCCTATTCTGAAACCTAACCCATTCCTGTGCTTATAAATCTATTGTAGCTGGGACCTTTTGATTAGATTCGGTTAAGGGAACTTCCTTTTTATATTAGAGAAAAGCCACAGTCAGAGAAGTCTGAAGCTGAAAGCACTGAGGCGGGGAGGTGAGGAGAGAGAGTAGCGGACCCTGTCATGTGCCTGATTGCTTTGGCAGCTTTTAGTAAACTAAAACACCCCACCCCCCTTCATTTCTCATTTTAGTTTTTGTGACCTCTTTCTTTTTAAATTTTCATTCTAGCTGAAGGTTGATCTCTTCAAAGAACCAACTTTATTTTCAATGATTCTTTCTATTCATTTTTATCCTCTATTTTATTTATCTCTAATCTTTATTTCCTTCTTTCTGCTCACTTTCAGTTTAGTTTGTTCTTCCTTTTCTAGATCCTCCAGTTTTGAGGTTAGGTCTCTGATTTGAGATCTTTCTTCTTTTTTAAAGTAAGCATTTAGAGCTATAAATTTTCCTCTCACTACTACCTTTGCTTCATCCCATAAGTTTTGGTATGTTGAATTTTCATTTTCATTTGCCATTTCTTCTTTGACCCATTGCTTATTTGAGTGTGTTGTTTAATTTCCACATATTTGAATTCTGCAGTTATTCCTCTGGTATTGATAACCTAGCTTCATTCTCATTCTAATCACAGAAGATGCATTGTATGATGTCAATATTTTTAAAATTTTTGAAACTTGTTTTGTGACTTAACACATAGTTTATCCTGGAGAATGATTCATGTGCACTAGTAGAGAATGTGTATTCTGCTGTTGGTGTGAAGTCTTTTGTATATGTCTGTTAGGTAGAGTTGGTATATAGTATTGTTCAAATCTAGTATTTGCTTTTTTTTTTCTTCTGTCTAGATGCTAGACACTTTATCCAGTTTTGAAAGTAATGCATTGACATTTCCTACTGTTAATGTAGAACTGTCTGTTTCTCTCTTCAAATCTGTCAATATTTGCTTCATATGTTTTGGGACTCTGCCATTAAGTACACATATATATTTTTTTGTTAATAGATTTTATTAGATTAGTTAAATTATTTTTATGGGTGGACATTTTATTTATTGTATTTGTTAATTAGAGAAGTTGTAGATTTACATACTTTTAAAAATACAATATTCTCATATGCCCCACCATTGTTGACACTTTGCATTGGTGTGGTAGCTTTGTTTCCATTGATGGAAGAATATTAAAATATTACTGTTAACTATAGTCCATAGTTTATATTAGGTATATTTTCCCCATATACCACCTGTTTTAGTTTGCTAGGCTGCCAGAATGCAAAATACCAGAAATGGGTTGGCTTTTACAATGAGGACTTATTAACTTATGAGCTTACAGTTCTGAAGCTGTGAAAATGTCCAAATCAAGGCTTCATCAGGTGATGCTTTTCTCCTTGAACATTGGACTCCTGTCTCACATGGTGGTGTCTGCTGGTCTCTAGCTTCTCTTCTGGGTTTTGTTGCCCTCTGCTTCTTTCTTGCTCTGGCTTTCCTTCTCAGCTTCTGTGCCTTTTTTTCTCTGCCCCTCTCCATATTTATCCCATTTATAAAGGATGCCCTACTGAAGTAATCTAATCAAAAGGCCCTTAACTGAAGTAACCTAACCTAAAGGTCCCACCCATAATAGGTTCACACCCATAACAATGGTTTAGCTCTAAGGGCATGATTTTTCTGGGGTCCATAAAAGCCTCAAACAACTACACCACCCTATTATTAACACCTTGTAATAGTGACATATATTTGTTATAGTTCATGAAAGAACATTCTTATATTTGTACTATTAACCACAGTTATTGCCCACCACAGGGTTCACTGTGTTATACTGTCCTGTGTTTAATCCTCTAACTTTCCTTTTAGTTACATATATGACCCAAAACTTCCCCTTTCAACCACATTCATACACATAATTCAGTGCTGTTAATTAAACTAACAATAATATGCTATCACCTCTATCCATTTCCAAACAATCAACCTAAACAGAAATTCTGCACTAATTAAGCACAACCTTCCCATTCTTTACCCTCATTTAAAAATTGTTGTCTTATTGAATTGACCCCTTTATCAATATATAGTGACCTTCTTTGTCCCTCATAACAGTGTTTGAATTAATGCCTGTTTTATCTGATAATGGTATAGCTTCCCCAGCTATTTTTTGCTTATTACTTGCATGGTATATTTTTTCCATCCTTTCACTCTTAGCCAACTTGTGTCTTTGAATTTACGGTGAGTCTCTTGTAAACAGCATACAGTTGTGTCATGTTTTTTTACCCATTTTGCCGTTCCCTGTCTTTTGACTAGAGAGTTTAATCCATTTATATTTAAAGAAATTACTGATAATGCAAGACTTCCTTCTGCCATTTTGCTATTTGTACTTTGTTAGTCTTATACCTTTTTTGTCCCTCAATTCTTCCATTGATGTCTACTTTCATATTGGTTTAATTTTTTTGTATTGTACTATTTTGCATCCCTTCTCGTTTCTTTCTGCATATATTTTTCAGATATTTTCTTGTGATTCCCAGGGGCTAAAATTTAACAACCTAAATCTATATATCATGTTTGATTTGATACTGACTTTACTTAAATAGCATACACATACACTGTTCTTGTTTCCCTGTATCCTCCCATCATTTTGTTGTACTTGTTACAAATTGTATTTTTATTCCTTGTATGTCCAAAACCATAGATTTATCATTACTTTTTATGCATTTGCCTTTAGCAACTTAGGAAGTAAAAAGTGTAGTTAGATACCAAAAAATCCAATAAAATAGTGCGCATACGGTTACCTGTACCACAAATCTTTATTTCTTTGTGCTGCTCTGAACCAGTGTCTGGTGTCTTTCCCTTTCAGTCTGAAGAATTCCTGATAGCATTGCTTGCAGAACAGGTCTAGTGATGAACTCCCTCAGCTTTTGTTTATCTGGGAATGTCTATCTTTCCCTCATATTTTTTCTCCTTTTTTTTCTTTGATAGAGAAGTTGTGGTTTACAGAACAATCATGCATAAAATACAGGATTCCCATATACCACCCCACCCACCAACACCTTGCATTGGTGTGGAGCATTTGTTATAATTGATGACAGTACATTTTTATAATTATACTATTAATTAAAGTCCATGGTTTAACCTAGGGTTCACAGTTTGTGTAGTGTCATTCCATGGATTTTTTTTTTTTTTTAATTTATTCTGTTACCATATATACACTCTAAGAGTTTCCCTTTTAATTACCTTCAGAGATATATTTCAGTGCTGTTAATTGTGTTTACAATGTTGTATTATCACTGCCATCCATTACCAAAACATTTCCATCAATCCAAATAATAACCCTGTACAATTTAAGCCTTAACTTCCCATTCCCTTGTAACCTATATTCTAGATTTTGACTCTGATTTTGCTTCTTCTAATTGTATCAAATCATTGACATCATTCAGTAGTTACCCTTTTGTGTCTGGCCTATGTCACACAACATGATGTCTTCAAGCATCATCCATTTTGTTGCATATTGTTTTAGTTTGCCAAAGTGCTGCCAATGCAGGGTACCAGAAATGGGTTGGCTTTTATAAAGGGGATTTATTTGGGATAAAAGCTTACAGTTCCAAGGCAATGAAAAGTCCAGCTCAAGGCACCATAAGAGGTGCTTTCTCAACCAAAATCACCTGCCATGTGGTGAAGCAAGATGGCCACCGATCTCTTCCGAGGGCTCTGCCTTTCTTCAACTGTAGGCAAACCTGGCATAGGGCTTATCTCTTACTGGACCTCCTCTCTCAGTCTTGGTGATTTCACTTTCTTCCCGAGTTCAGCTATAAGCTATCAGGCATATGACTCATCTCTCCCTGGTTCTTAGCTCTTTGAGCCTCTCAGGGGCTTCTCTCCTTGCAGCTCAGCTGTGGGTGAAACTGTTGTCCTTTCTCTCACTTAGCCATATCAAATATTGCAGCTTCCTTCATCTGTGTCTGTCTATATGTCTCCGTTTATATCAGACCCGGACAGAGGGTGAAGACCCAACTTGGCTCACGCCTCACTGACAAAATCCAATCAAAAGCCCTAAAGCAAGCTTATCAAGAAATCTAATTAAAGGATCATCAACCAAATTTAATGCAACCAAAGGGTATCTACACCCACTGGAAGAGATTAGTTTAAAAACATAATCTTTCTCTTTTGGGGAGTGTATTAGTCAGCCAAAGGTATTATGCTGACGCAAAATACCAGAAATCTGTTGGCTTTTATAAAGGGTTTTTATTTGGGGTAGAAGCTTACAGTTACCAGGCCATAAGGCTTGCCACATGTTGGAGCAAGATGGCTGCTGACATCTACCTAGTGTTCAGGCTTCCTGGGTTCCTTTCTTTCCTGGCTCGTTTCTCTCTGGGCTCAGCTGCTGTGCTCCCTCCACAAGGCCAGCTGTAGACTATCAGGCAAACAGCTTGTCTCTCTTCCCAGGTCCTCTGCTGTGTCAATTGCGCCTTCTCTCCTTCTCTATATGTTTACTTCCCAGGCTCCAGGATCAAACTCCAGCATCAAAACTCCAATTAACTCCTCTGCTCTGCCGTGTAGTTTTCTATGTGAATCCCCACCCACCAAGGAGGCGAGGACTCAACATCCTACTGACATGGCCCAATCAGAGTCTTAATCATTATTTAATCAAGTAGAAGTGAAACCTCTGTATCCAATATAATCTAATATGCCCGGAGGGACAGACCAGTTTACAAACATTATCCAATATCTATTTTTGGAATTCATAAACAGTATCAAACTGCCACACGGAGTAATAAAATAATTTCAAACTGCCACACATGTATCAGGACTTCATTTCTTTTTATGACTGACTGATGTTTCGTTATATGTATATACCACATTTTATTTATCCATTCATTAGTTGATAGACACTTGGTTGTGTCCATCTTTTGTTAGTTGTGAATAATGCCTCTATGAATATCCGTGTGCAAATGACTGTTCCAGTCCCTGCTTTCAGTTCTTTAGGGTATATATCTAGTAGTGGAATTGCTGGGTCATATGGTAGTTCTGTACTTAGCTTTCTGAGCAACCGCCCAATTGTCTTCTACAGCAGCAACACTGTTTTACATTTCCACCAGCAATGAATGAGTGTTCCTATTTCTCTGCATCCTTTTTTTTTTCGCTTTGGTACCAGGGGCTGGGGATTGAACCCGAGACCTCGTATGTGGGAAGCCAGCACTCAACCACCGAGCCACATTGACTTCCCTAAGTTGATTTTATCATTTGTTTTGCTTGTTCTTTCGTTTTTGTTTTTTTCAGTAGGCATGGAAACAAACCCGGGACTTCCCATGTGGGAGGTGGGCACTCAACTTCTTGAGCCACATCCATTCCCTCCATTTTTTTTATAGCAGGCATTCTAATGGGTGTGATACCTTTGTATCTCATTATGGTTTTGATTTGCATTTCCCTGATGGTTAATAGTGTTGAGCATGTTTTCATTTGCTTTCTGGTCATTTGTCTGTCTTCTTTGGAGAGACGTCTGTTCAAGTCTTTTGCCCATTTTTTAATTGGGTTGTTTGTCTTTTTGTTTTTAAATTGAAGGATTTCTTTATATATGTTGGATATTAATCCTTTATCAGATATGTGGTTTCCAAATATTTTCTTCCATTCTGTAGGTTTTCTTTTTACTTTCATGATAAAATCCTTTGCGGAAAAAAGGGTTTTAGACTTTGATGAAGTCCCATTTACCTATTATTTCCTTTGTTGTTTGTGCTTTGGGTATAAAGTCTAAGAAACCATTGGCTAGCAGAAGTTCCTAAAGTTGCTTCCCTACATTTTCTTCTAGGAGTTTGATTGTTCTAGGTCTTATATATAGGTCTTTGGTCCATTTGGAGTTGGTTTTTATATCTGGTGTGAGGTAGCAGGTCCTCCTTGTTTGTTTTTTTGGTTTTTTGGGTTTTGTTTTTTTTTGCAAGTGGAGATCCAGTTTTCCCAGCACCATTTGTTGAAAAGTTTATTCTTTTCCAATTGATTGGTCTTTGCTACCTTGTCAAAAATCAATTGGCCATAACTGTGAGGTTTGATTTCTGAGCTATCAATTCTATTCCATTAATCTATATGTTTGTCCTTGTGCTAATACCATGCTGTTTATATATATATATATATATAAAAATAAGAAGCTTTAGATTACATAAATGTTGCATTAAAAATATAGGGGATTCCCATATACCTCATCCCCTCCCCCTCCCACACTTTTCCCCTTAACAACATCTTTCATTAGTAACAAATGCAATTGATGAACACATATTGAAGTATTACTACTAACCATGGTCTATAGTTTATATTTTTAATTTTTTTTTTATTTTTGAAGAATACCATGCTGTTTTGATTACTGTGGCTTTGTAATAAATTTAAAGATAAGGAAGTCTGAGTCCTCCAACTTCATTCTTCTTTTTCAAGGTGGCTTTAGCTATTTGGGGCCTCTTACCCTTCCATACAATGTTGATGATTGGCTTTCCCATTTCTGCAAAGACAGTTGTTAGATTTTGATTGGGAGTGAACTGAATCTATAAATTGCTTTGGGTAGTACTGACATCTTAGCAATATTTAGTCTTCCAATCCACGGACACAGAATATCCTTCCATTTAGGTCTTCTTTAATTTCTTTTAGCAATGTTTTGTAGTTTTCTTTGTACAAGTCCTTTACATCCTTGGTTAGATTTATTGCTAGATATTTGATTCTTATAGTTGTTATTTTGGATGGAATTTTTTCTCTTGATTTCTTCTGAAATATTCTTCAAAAATAAAAACTGGGTTCAGTTTGCTAGTATTTTGTTGAGGATATTTGCATCTTTATTCATAGGAAATATTGGTCTGTAGTTTTCTTTTCTTGTGGTATCTTTATCCAGCTTTGGTATGAGGGGTGATGTTGGCCTCGGAGAATGAGTTAGGGAGTATTCCCTCCTTTTCAATTTTTTGCAAGTGTTTTTGCAGAATTGAAACTAATTCTTCTTGGAATGCTTGGTGGAATTCCTCTATGAAGCCGTCTGGTTCTGTGCTTTTCTTTGTTGGGAGGTGTTTTGATTACTGATTCAATCTATTTATTAGTAATTGGTTTGTTAAGATCCTCTATTTCTTCTTGAGTCAATATAGGTAGTTTGTGTGTTTCTAAGAATTTATCCGTTTTGTCTAGGTTATCTAGTTTATTGATATACAGTTGTTCATAGTATACACTTATAGTCCTTTTCATTTCAGCAGGGTTGGTAGTAATGTCTCCCTTTTAATTTCTGATTTTCATTATTTGTATATTCTCTCTTTTTTCTTTGTCATTCTAGCTAAAGGTTTGTCAATTTTATTGATCTTTTCAAAGAACCAACTTTTAGTTTTGTTGATTCTATTGTTTTGTTTTGTTTTGTTTTCTATTTCATTTATCCCCACTCTAATCTTTTTTATTTCCTTCATTCTGCTGGGTTTAGCTTGCTCTTCTTTTTCTAGTTCTTTCAGTTTTGTAGTTAGGTCTATGACTTGAAGTTTTTCTTCTTTTTAATGTAAGCATTTAGAGCTATAAATTCCCCTCTCAGCACTGCTTTCACTGCATCCTATAAGTTTTAGTATGTTGTATTTTCATTTCATTTGCCTCAACATATTTTTAAATTTTGCTTCTGATTTCCTCTTTAGTTGTTTAAGCATATGTTGTTGCATTTCTGCATATTTGTGAATTTTCCCCTTATCCGTCTGTTATTGATTTCTAGCTTGATTTCATTGTGGTCAGAGAATATACATTGTATGTTTCCAGTAGTTTTTAATTTATTGAGACTTGTTTTGTGACCCAAGATGTGGTCTGTTCTGGAGAATGATCCATGTGCACTCGAGAAGAATGTGTGTTCTGTTTGTTGGGTCCAGTGTTCTAAATATGTCTGTTATATCTAGTTGGTTTAGTGTGTCATTCAAGCCCCATACTTCCTTATTTAATTTCTGACTAGTTGTTCCATCCATTATTGAAAGTGGTGTGTTGAAATCTCCTACTATTACTTCTACATCAATTTCTTCCTTCAAATCTGTCAGTATTTGCTTCATATATTTTGGGGCTCTGCTGTTAGGTGCATATATGTTAATAATTGTTACATCTTTCCTGTTGAATTGTCCCCTTTATCAGTATGTAATGACTATCTTTGTTCCTCATAACTGTTTTTGACTTAAACTTAATTTTATCCAATGTTAGTATAGCCATCCCAGCTCTCTTTTGGTTACTCTTTTGGTTCCATAATACATTTTTTCCATCCTTTCACCCTCAACCTACTTTTACCTTTGACTTTTTGGTGAGTCTCTTGCAGACAGCTTATAGTTGGGTCATGCTTTTTAATTCATTCTGCCAATCTCTGTCTTTTGACTGGTGAGTTTAATCCATTTACATTTAAAGGTCACTACTGATAATACAGGTCTTTGTTCTGCCATTTTGCTTTTATTTTTATTTAGCCTTTGTAAGTCAACCTTTTTTGTCCCTTACTTCCATTAAAGTCTACTTTTATATTTATTTTCTTTCTTGTGTTGTGCCATATGGAGTGCCTTCTCATTTCTATCTGGATATATTTTTCATCTGTTTTCCATGTGGTTACCATCAAGTTAAAATGTAACATCCTAAATACATAACAATTATATTTAATCTGGTACCAGCTTAGCTTCAACAGTATGCAGATTTACTTTTCCTGTAACCCTCTGTACACCACCATTTTTTTGTACTTGTAACCACTTATAGCTTTGTACAATGTATGTCCAAAAACACATTTATCATTATTTTTATGCATTTGCATTATGGCACCTGAAAGAAGTAAGAAGTGGAATTATATACCAAACAATACAATACAACTGTCATTTATAATTACCCAAATGATCACCTTTACTGCAGGTCTTTCTTTTTCTGCTTTGCACCACAGTCTAGTGTCCTTCCATTTCAATCTGAAGACATCCCTTTAGCATTGATTTTAAGATAGGTCTAGTGGTGATGTACTTCCTCATCTTTTGTTTATCTGAGAATGTCTTAATCTCTCCCTCATTTTTTAAAGAGAGTCTCACCATATATAAAATTCTTGTCTGGCAGTTGTTTTCTGTCAGCGCTTTAAGTATTTCAACCCACTGCCTTCTTGTCTCTATGGTTTTTGATGAGAAATCATCATTCAATCTTATTGGGATTCCCTTGTATGTAACATGTTGCTTTTCTCTTGCAGCTTTCATAAAACTCTCCTTGTCCTTTGCATTAGAGAATGTAATCAGTATATGATGTATTTTTCTTCATGTTTTATCCTCTATGGTATTCTCTGAGCTTCTTGGGAGGTGCCTATTCATGTCTTTTTGTAAGTTTGGGAAGTTTTCTGTCATTATTTCTTTTGACTATTCCTTCTGCCTCTTTCTCTCTTCTCCTTCTGGGACTCCCATAACATGTATATTGGTGTGTTTGGTGGTGTCCTGTGGCGGCCATCAACGGAGGTGCTTAGCTCTCGTCAAAACCGACTACGAGACAAGGTCCGTGGCTGGTCAAGAAGGGATCAAGGATACCCGACTTGCAGAGGAGAGCTAAGCACTTCAAGACTTGGAGCCTAATTTCACCCTGTTTATACTCTTACAAAGGCCATTTTTTGAGCTCCTTGAGAAATATGCCTCATTGGGTGCTGGACTGGTTAGTCAATAACGGGCAACTGGACCCC